>PVIR01001523.1:0-121488 GCA_004026965.1 Petromus typicus | reverse complement strand
AGGTATATACACAAAAGAATTAAAAGACTCTTATCACAGTGACATATGTGCACCCATGTTTATAGCAGCCCAATTTGTGATTGCTAAATCTTGGAAACAACCCAAGTGTCCATCAACTGGAGACTGGATAAAAAAGCTGTGGTTCTTCTACAGAATGGAGTACTACTCTGCCATAAAAAATGATAAGTTTGAATCATTTTTACTTAAATGGACATACCTTGAGGATATCCTCATAAGTGAAATAAATAGGTCACAGATAGGTACATATCGCATCTTTTCTCTGGTATGAGAAAATGAAGATGTAAATGAGTCCTAGCATTGTATGTTATATATTGTGAAATAGAAAATGCTCAATGTAAAAAGGTGAAAGGGGAAAATGTTGAGATTGTAACAAAAAAGTAAGCAAACAAATTTTATGTATATGGGAGGGTGGTAGGGTGGATAGGGCTATGGGAAAAAATGAGAATTAAGTTGTGTCTTATACTGGTACAAATCCCCATTATGGAGTGCAATCATGATGTGTATATTTAATGTACCAATAAAGATTTTTAAAAAAGGGTGTAGGGGTAAATAATGAGGGGGTAAAGAATGTGATAGTAAAAAAAGGAAACAAAGCTTATGTATATATGGGATGATGGATTGCAGGACGGGTGGGGCAAGGGGGAAATGAGAATTAAGTTATGTCATGTTCTGGTACAAAGGCTCAATGTTGAATGCAATGATAATGTGTATTCATAATGTATCAATAAAGATTTGAATTAAAAAAAGAATTTATATCTGTGCATGACATATCTTGGTTCTTTTTTTTTTTAATTATCTTTATTGGTACATTAAATATACACATCATGATTGCACTCCATAATGGGGATTTGTACCAGTATAAGACACAACTTAATTCTCATTTTTTCCCATAGCCCCACCCACCCTACTACCCCCCCATATATATAAAATTTGTTTCCTTACTTTTTTGTTACAATCTCAATCTTGGTTCTTATTTTAACACCTTTTTGCCTCCTGTTATGTTTCTCTAAATAGTGATGATCTCTGAAGAGCAGTGAACGTAGCACAGTTAAGCTGCCAACCTCAACCTCCTTAGCAAGAGCTTTTAGCTGAAGTTTCCTCTCAGTTCCATCAGGCTCTAGTCTTTCCTCTGAATCATTTCCATGATAGCTGGTTAGTGTGTGGATAATTTAGTGGTCAGATAAATTTGTGTTAGGAATTGATATGCACATTTTAATGTTCACCTCCACGTTGGCCTTCTTTCATTCACAATTTTCTAACTTCCTGTTATGGAAAAAGCCTTTAGATTTGTCCCCTGATTTGTACTTTCTACTTAATACATGGAAAAATATTGAACATTGCTGACCTGTGGAGTGATGTAACTGAAAATGACACTGAAATTACATTTCACTCATTACATAATGAAACACACGCAAATGCTAGTGAGGGTGCAGGACACAATGAGCCATTCTGCATTGTCAATGGGGGTGAAAATCAGCACAAGGACCATGCAGATCAGTGTGGAGATTTCTCAGAAAACTGGAAATAGAAATTCCATTAGACCCAGCTGTTCTGCATATAGATGTCATCTCCAAAGAGGAACAGAAATCATATTATTATATACCCGTGTGCCCATCTTTACAGCAGTTCATGTGAACTGCATCGTGGAAGCAGTCTAAATGCCCATTGATGGATGAATAAAGACAAGGTAGTGCTTACGTATAAGAGGGCTACTCTGCCATAGAGAAGGGTAAACTTGAGTCATTTGTAGGAAATGGATGCACCTTGAGACCATAATATTAAATGAAGTAAATCAGACATACCAACTTATATATTACATGGTTTCTATTATATTCTACTAAAAATTCTGTTATATATTATATAAGGTACAAAATTTTTTAAAATAGACAGTAGGAAGTAGTGAGGTAGATCTTTGGTGTATGGGAAGGGAACTGAGCATCAGAGGGAGGGGAAAGGAGGTGGTGAAAATGAGATTTACAGCATTGTGTCTGTGCACGAAGTCCCTAAGAGGAATTTTCTCATCATATACTTGATATACGTCGGGACAGGAAGGTAGAGGGTGGGAGGAGAGAGTGGGCTAAACACAGAATTCAGAACTTTATGTACGAAATCTTCAAGATGAATGTAATTATTAAATTTGACAAACATGCCAATAAAAAAGGGCTGGAAATAATTTTTTCACTGTACCTGCCAAAATCCATGGTGTATACAGGCAGTAACCACATGAGAAGGCAGGGACCTGGGAGCGGGAGGTTGAATGAGAAGTAACTGCATGCTGGGGAACAGCAGAACCATTTCCTTTACTTTTTCCTTTTTCTCTTTTAGGTTTAATTTGTTTTTAATCTGTTTCCAATACAGTGATATATTGGTCGTCAAATGGCTCCAAGTTTGAACTTTCCTAAAAAAGAATCTGCTTGTTATTCATAATTTTGCATGACAGTGGACTGAAAATCTGACTTGACAAGACCGCTGTGGGCTGAGAGTGTGCAGCTTGTGTCTCCCCGCAGACAGAGGAGTGATGCTTCAGTCTAAGCACTACTGCCTGCCAGATACTGTGCAGCGATTGTGTTGGTGCATTGAGATGCCCGCCACCGTGCTGTTTTGTGGTTGATTCACACAACATACCATAACCACAGCTCCAAAGCAAGTCAGTGATGCCGGCAGTTCAGTTAGGAGGCAAACTGTGGGAACCAAAATAGAGTTAAAGAAATCATTGCAAAATTTGTTAAAGTCCTGGAAAAAATGAATTGGTAAGTGTAAATTTTGGGCCTCCAAACTAAGTATCTGGTTTTCTGTTATTTCTGGTATGTTCAGTTTTTGAACATTACAGTGTTCATAACGAATTTGGAACAAATTGAGTTTGACAACAGGTATTATTGCTTTGCACTGAAACCTCTGGCATTATTTTAAGAAGAAATCCTCATTTATAGGCAGTGATAGGAAAATAAATTTCAAGTGTTAGATTAGAAAGAAATTTTAAAGGGTTAGAAAATAGCCTTTCTCTTGAAAGATTGGGATTTACCATTTAGAGATGCCATTTCAGTAAGTATCACTGGGTAGAGACAGATAAATGGGAGTCATTAGACTGTAAGGCCAGCTCAAAGTAATTCATGAATAGATACAATCTCTTCTAAAGAATGCTGATATCATCTAGATGATTCTGAAAGCATCTGCATAATTTAAACTCATTAAATAATGCATTTATAAGAGTAATCAATAATTGGAACTATGGATTCTGAGGCCAGGATCAAAATAGAAAATATAGACTTACTAAATCTAGACATTGAGTGAGTTCACAGCACCATTTACCTGTAAATATCAGTACTTCTACCATTTACCTTATTAGGCCAGATAGAACACTTTTTGATTTATTTGTTCAATAAAATTCAGATGTGATTCCTATTTACATTTAGTTATAGGATATAGAAAACACTACACACATGTAAAATATCTTTGCCTTCAAATTCGGGTTACAATACTCTGACTGCTTCTTTTGAACTGAAGGTTTTGTTCACGTCGGCCCCATTACAAAGTCAAACAGTTTGGATCACCGCGTGTTTCGTGGATAAGCAGACTGTCATTTAAATGAGTGCTTGAGTGTCATTATGTCTCTTGTCTGTTCATGTTCTTTAACTTGAACATTTAAATGACTGAATCAGAAAACAGTCTCGATTAAGAGTATTTCAATACCAACTGCATCATAATTAAATGGTCCTGAGGATCACACCTGACACTCCAACCGCTGTGCTATGACACTGGAAAGTGTTTTGTAATCCTGAAATGCAAATTGAGTAAATCCCAAGGTGCCAGTCACCCACATACAAACCGAATGCAGGAAGAAAGGAGTCAAAACTTCTCACTAAAATCATGTAGAGGGACATATGCAGAGAAAGGAGATAAAGTAAGATTACTTAGCAAAATTACCTTTAAAAATGTAAGGAGACACAAAATCCAGATTTCTAACTTTAAAGAATCTCGATTCAGATGCTTTGAAAATTCATTATGAATACTAAATTCCATAAAAAATAAGTTCTAACACAAAAGTAGGTTGCATATAATCCCACTGCACACAGATGAACACTCAGATCCTAAAGGATTCTACTGGACATTTCTGTGCCTCTGAATTTCCAAATGCAAGTATTCATTTCCAAAAGGAAAATAATGATGTGGTGCACATTTCTGTAATCAACTGTTAATTCTTTAAAGGAAGCATGCCTGTTAGTATCATTTGTAGTCCATGAACAGACTTATGGTCATCTTTACTTTTCCCCTGATACTGGACCTTGAACCCAGAACCTTCCAAAGCATGTGCAGTGCCACTGGGCTAAATCTCCTGCCCTCTTTTAATGGCTAAATACTACTTCTATTTCCTTTTGGGGGCTGTATTTCTGAGTTTAAAATCCATATTACAAAACACTACGGTACCTAATGATTTCTTCTGATAATAGCTACTTATTACAGCTCCCAAGAATGATCCTAAAATGTTTTATCAAAGAATGGATACAGTGGAAAGAAATTAAAAGAGCATGATAAAACAGAAGAAGAAAGCTGATGTAGGATGCTGGTAACTTCAGGCAGGCTCCAAGCTGGCTCCAGGTAATATTTGAGCAAATATTTCTGTGAGCTATTGATATCATGTTATGCTCATTTTGTCCCCTCTGTTTTATCAATCAAGACTTGACCTCAAAAGGTATGTATGATTTGATCAACTACAACTCTTTAGAAAATATGTAAAGATGAAAATGATTAGCTGCCAATAACCACAAAAATTTGTATTAACCAATATTTTTCATTTATGTGTGTTAATAGACTTTGCTTTTTAGGTATGAGAAACTCAAAAGTCCCAAAGACTTTTGGATAGAGAACAGTATAAAAATCAGTGGTACCAGTTGATTTTCTCAAGAATGGAAGTGATCTTCAATCGCTCTACAATTCCAAAGCAATAACTTAATAAAAAGAAATGCATTGAGTCAGTAATAAATATAAAATAATGCTAATATACTTGGTATTAGAATGCATGTTATTATGATTAAAGGCAGATGCAATAATTTTATTATCGTGACCTACTTTATGTACCATTATGTGTAAATGGGGTAATAGAACATTTGTTTTTTTGTGACTAGGCTGTTTTATTTGGATAATGTTCTCAAGTTTTATCCACTGTAGGGAACAGGGGAAGGGAACACAACTAGAACTTTTGCAGTAAGTTCTAGTCTCCTGTGAGCCCATCAACACAAGGTGAAATAATTAGTAAGTAATGAGACTTGAGAAGAAGCTGAGCTTAGGCCTGATTCATGCTTCTCTGGGCAGCAAAACTGGCAGACCTGAGCTTGCCACACCTTTATATTCAGTCGATCCAGTACAAGCAGTGTCATAGGTCACTCAGAGGGCAACAGTTTCAGTATATCAGGAGTACCAAGAGTAACAGATTGGTATCTCAGGAGTACCAAATGTAATAGGTGACTCAGAAAGCAGCATGTTTGTATATCCTAGAACAATGAGGAATTAAATAAATGAAGGTCTCGGTGTAGTTCTTCTGTCCTAATGCAGCACAGCACTTGGGACCATTGAGATAGTTGTTATTCCCAGAGGAAAAGATAAAGTATCATGTCCTCAGGTCCGCATATGTCATAGCTGGTCTTCAGGCAAGAAAGCTCAGAACAGTCATAACCCCAATTGTTCAATTAATTTTCTTAAGGAGGATTATTTCCCATAATCCATATGATAACATATGGCCTAATTTAAACTTTTTTTTTTTTTTTTCTGTTCATGCATTAGGTGACATTTGAATTGCTTCTACCTTTTGGCTATTTCTAAGAAAGGTTCTATGAATGTGAGAGTCAAATAACTTTTTGAAAATCTGAATTTGATTATTCTGGAGGGATATCTCCTTGAGAGATTGTTAGATTCTTTGATAGTTCTATTTTTAATTTTCAGGGGAAACTTCCCCCAACTTTTCACAGAGGTGGTACATGTTATAGGCCTACCAATAGGGTACAAATATTCCACCGATTCCACATTCTCAGCCACACTTGCTTATTTCTAATTTTCTATGTTAGCCACCTTCAAATTTAGGTGGCCAAATTCCACTTTGCTTCTGACCTGAAATTCTAATAATCAGTGATGCTGAACAACTTTTCATTTGCTCACAAACCATTATTTATATTTTCTTTGGAACAATGTCAAGGATATCCAGAATATCACTCTTCATATTATTACATTAGTCAACTTTACATTATATTAAATATCTGAGTCAACTTATTGAGGGAAAGATCTATTTGCCTTGATTTTTTAGTGCAAGTTGGAAATAATAATACTTTTGTTCTTTCTGTGGTGTTGATATGTGTCTAAAGCATATTTTGATCATTTTTACCCCTTTACTCCTTACCTTCTATACCTCCTTCCTGATCTGTTTTCCCATCTCCAATAGGCCTGAAGATTTTGTTTTCTAGCACCTCTCTCTTATTTTAATGTTTTGTTTGTTTATATAGCATCATGCTTACTTTTCTCATTTCTGAGGCAAAAGCTGAAGTTAAAGGAAGAAAGGTTTATTCCAGCTCATGGTTTGTAGAGATTTTAGTCCATAGCTGGCTGGTTCCAAAGCAGAACATTATGGTAGAGGGGCATCATACAAGAGGAAACGTCCATGGCAGGAAAGAGCACACAGCAGCTTCAGCTAGCCTGCCTCCTTTCTGTTTCTTCATATGCCAACCACGCTGTGAGCCTATGGATCGGTGTCAGCCACACCCAGGGTAGGGCTTCCATTATCCACAGCTGGAATCCCAGAGTCACACCCTTAATCTACATTCACACACTCTAATTCAACCACCTGCAAAATACTGCATCTATGACAACATGAGGCAGGTTTTCATATGATAAACCACATCATATGTAACTTTTTGCATGTGACTTAAGTCACTTACCATTATGCTCTTATGATCCATTTGTTTTTATGCAAATCACATCATTTCATTGATCTTTCTGGCTGAGTACCATTCCATTGTATTTCTATACAATTTTTTTATGCACTCAGGTTGTTTGACCATGTAGGTTGTTTCCAGGGAGTTGTAACTCATGGGAGTTGTGGTGCTAGGCACATATGTATACTGTAATGTCTTTAACTCTTTGGGGAATACAATCAAGAGTAGAATAACTGGGTCAAATGGAGATTCTACCCTCAGGGTTTGGGGGGCATTTCTATACTTTTTTCCATAGTGACATTCCCAACCACACTGCAGAAAGGTCCCTTTTTTCCCACATCCTCCCCAGAACCTTTAAACATTCCAGCCTATGACTAGTTGGATCCATTGGTTTTGGAGATGTAGTGCTCTCACACATCACATAAAAAGTGCACCAGTGAAACAATTCATCTCACTGGAAATGTAAGTGACTGGAAAGCAGACAAGATTGAGGAGGAGGCCAAGTTAAGCTGTTCTTGTTAAGGAATACACCCAATGACCGTTCCACTAGGTGCTACCTCTTAACGTTTCTAGTAACTCAGAGTAGTGTCAAAGCATTTAACATGTGAAATGTTGGTTATTCTGACCCAGGATCCACAAGATAGAACATCTTTTTCAGATATGATTTAAAAATATCTTTTCTCATTTAATAGGCTGTTTTTCATGTTTTTTACTCTATTCTTTGATAAGCAAATATTTTACGATTTTCTTTAGCTCCATTAGTTTATTTTTATTTTTGTGGTCTGTGATTTCGATATCACATGCACAAAGGTATTGTCAAGTCCAAGGCATTTTCTGTCTTCTTTTTCCTTGACTTTCAGGTCTTATATTTAGGAATTTTATAGAGTTTAGGTTAATTTTTTATTTGATGAAAGATAAGGGTGACGTATTTTTTGTGTGTATTCATATGACTTTTTCCTAATACTGTTTGTTGAAAACATTGTTCTTTCTCAATTGAATAATTTTGAAACCTTTGAAGATGATATATATATATACATGGAAAGGTTTATTTCTGATCTTTATAGTCTATTCTGTTCTATAATCTCCCAAGCAGAACCAAGCTATTTTGATTGCTCTATCTTAGTCATATAATATGATTTCCTAAGATGTAAATCCTTCAACAATTTTATTGTATTTGCAATTATTTTGACTATTTATTTTGGGCCCATTATGATTGCATATGCATTGGAAAGTATTTTTTATTTCTCAAAAACTTCCATTGGAGTTTATTAGGCATTGCTTCAACTATTATAAATATCTTAACAATATTGTCTTCAATCCACTAACGTGTATTTCCAATTTTATATGTCTTAATTTTAGCAATATTTTATATTTTTTACTGTAGTTCTTGATTAGATTTATTATTGAGTATTTTATTCCTTTGTTACTGTGAGATGGTTTTCTTTACTTTTTAGATGGTTAATTTTAATGTATTCAGATTCAAGTGCATTTTTGTGCTGACTTGTTTCTTGGAACTTTAATGCATTTTCTAATTAGCACTAAAATTTTGTTTAAATATTTTTTGAAAGTGTTAGGGTTTGCTACATAGTAGATATTGTGAAATAGAAAATATTTAAAAGGAAATAGGGTGTAACAAGGGGAAAAATAATGTGATGGTGATAAAAAAGGAAACAAAGCTTATGTATATAGGGGGTTTAGGGGTTGGGGGTGGGTAGGGCAATGAAAAAATGATAATTAAGTTGTGTCATATACTGGTACAAATTCTCAAGGTTGAATGCAATCATGATGTGTATATGTAATGTACCAATAAAGACTTGAACTTTAAAAAAATAATAATTTTCCTCATGAGTAAAGTTAATTTCACACTCTTTTGGACTGAATGCCTTTGTGTATGTGTGTGTGTTTTGTCTGTGTGTGTGTGTGTGTGTGTGTGTGTATGTGTGTGTGTGTGTGTGTGTGTGTGATTGTTGTAGTTCAGACTCTTAGGATTGTTTAGAATCAAAACACTGATACCAGGTATCCTTTCCTTTATTCCTACCTTAGGAACACATGCAGAGATTTATTGTTGACTATAATATTGCCTGTGAGCTAAGCAGAATAGTCATTATTGTACTGGGATGCTTTCCTTACACTGCTAGTTTGTTCAGTGTTTTATACTATGAAAAGCTGGCTTTTGTTATTTTTTCATCAACTGGGACTCTCTAATGGTTTTTGTGTTTCATTCTATTATGTCTATTACATATACTGATTTTCATGGGTTGAGCCATACTTGCATTCCAGGAACAAATCCTATCCCATTTGTTCAGTATATAATCCCTCTTTATGTAGCATTTAATGCAGACTTTCATTGTCTTTGTACTGTTATAAAAAATGTCTGGGTAACTTATATGGAATAGAAATTTATTTACAGATATGAGGCTTACAGATATGAGGCTGAGAATTTCAGTATGAAAATACTAGCATTTTATGAAAATCTCTTTCTGTCCTCATACAGCAGAAAGGCAAATACTGGCTGGTTAATCTCCTATAGATTAAAGTCTAATCCAAAGTTAGCCAAGTATGTGTGTAGCATAGGTAATAAAGTGTTAGATTTCTGTCAAGAAAGAAAAAAAATGACATTTTAAAAAGATAAAATTATCTTAATGTCAAAAAGAATTGATAGGAAAAACATTATTTGTCATGAAAAAAGAAAAAACAAAACAAACAAACAAAGAAACAAACCCAAAACAGGGCCAGGGATTTAGCTCAGTGGTTCCAGCGCCTACCTTGCAAGCACAAGTTCCCAAATCTGATCCCTGATAACCACATAAACAATGCCGAGTGTAGTGACTCATGCCTTCCAGCAATCAGTACCACATACTACAATGCCATGTACCATGCATGGTGGCTCACACCTGTAAACCCAGAACTCAGAAGGCAGAGACAGGAGGATTGCTGTGAGTTCCAGGCTCACCTGGACTACACAGTGAACACAGAGCCATCCTGAACTACAAAGTGAGACCCTGTTTCAAAAAAAAAAAAAAAACCTAAAAAACGTCTATGTATGCTGATAACTATTCTCAACCATCATGAAGACAAGTATACATTTTTCCATATGTTTCAAATACATAAAGTTTCTATATTCTTTTGTTGACAATATATATATATGAATTTATTTCACATATGGACTCTACAAATATACCAAATATTTATATATTAATTATTATAAAATATTGAAAAATACAAATTCCACAGAGCATTATGCAAATGTTGGTACATTAAAACAATGAATAAAAATATCTAGCAATTAAAAATCAAATTATAAAAGAATAATTAATTCCAAGGTAATGTAGTCACAAGTTATTGAGTAAGAAAGCAGGTTAAACAGCAGATGTTGTATAATCTTTTTAAATTATGCAAATTTAAATTTGTTGTTAAGTAACTTTATTTTCTAATTCCCATTTTAAATCACAATTACAGAAGGTTGGATATAAGAATTACTAATCACCACCTTTCATGCCCTGACTTTCATGCTAATGAACTTTTGTTTTTCATTAGTTTATTTGAGAAGTAAGACAGTTTGTTACTTCATTTATTTAGTTATTTATTTGCAGTACAAAAGATTGAACTCAGGCCTTTCTGCTTCTAAGGTATGTGTGGTACCAGTTGAGCTAAATCCCCAGCCTAGCCAATGAACGCTTCTCAACATGGAGTCAGGGCACCCTGAAATATGCTTCTCAGGTGACTTTCCATTGGTGGAGTTCAAATGAAAGAAACTCTTCTCTACAACATCCTTTCCCAGAAAATGGCACAGTGGGATCATGTGAAGCAGAGTACATACACAAAACTGATTAAAATCACTGAAGAACATGGTATGTGTTCAAAATTAAGAAGTTTTATGGAATAAAGACAATATAAGTTTTAAAACTTAGAGACATGGGAAATAACTTTCATTATAAGAATTTTTCTTAAATTCTTCTTTAGATTTCATAGATCAAGAAATGTAATCTTCAGATTTCTTCATTGCTAATTATTGCTTATAATTAATTTATACTATTAATGAATTTTTCTGTTGTGTTAATAAAGTCAAAACTTTTATCCTTTGTTACTGAATTGCAATACTGTTTTGGTACAGATTCAAAATGTCTTATACATATGTAATTGGAGTTTTCAAACAAAAAGAGAAAAATACAAGACAGAGGAAATATTTATATGATTATTCTATAATTAAAGATATTTAACACAATAAACCTTGAGAACTGTTGGGAGCCATTTCCTACCATGTCATGGCTGCCTATACAGGAGAGAAAAAGTTGGCCTGATTTCTGGATCAGAGCCCAACAATGTCTACTTTCCTCAAGGACAATTACTGTCTTTGCCAGATTAAACTAAGAAACTTTACACACCCTCATACCAGATTAAACTAAGAACTTTACACACCCGCATGCCAGTTTAAATTAAGAATATTGTCAGCGCACCCCACCCACCAGTTCTTTCACTAACTTTTTTTTTCTTTTCTGTACAGGAGAACAAAGCTAGTCGGCTCGCAGGCGGTACTTAAGAAATGTATAAAAGGGGCCGGGGATATAGCTCAGTGGTTCTGGCAGCTGTCTTGCAAGTGCAACGGCCCAGGTTTGATCCCCAATAACCACATAACAATACTGGGCATGGAGACTCACCCCAGCAGCAACCAGTACCACACACCACAGTGCCAGGCGTGGTGGCTCACACCTGTAATCCCAGCACTCAGGAGGTAGAGGCAGGAGGATTGCTGTGATGTGAGTTTGAGGCTGAGCTCAGGGCCAGCCTGAACCACAAAGCGAGACCCTGTCTTAATAAACCTTTTTAAAAAAAGAAATGTATAAAAGAAGACTGTTAAATAAATGTGGCATTCATTCAGTATTGACTTGACCCCTGTGGAGATCAGTTTGGAGATTCCTCACAAAGCTAGGATTGGAGGTCCCATTTGACCCACCATCGCTCTGCTAAGTATATACACACAAGGATTAAAAGACTCATATCACAGTGACATATGTGCACCCATGTTTATAGTAGCGCAGTTTGTGATTGCTATATCTTGGAAACAACCCAAATATCCATCAACTGGAGACTGGATTAGAAAGCTGTGGTTATTCTACAGAATGGAGTATTACTCTGCCATAAAAAGTGATAAGTTTGCATCTTTTATACTTAAATGGACATACCTTGAGGATATCCTCATAAGTGAAATAAATAGGTCACAGATAGGTACATATCGCATCTTTTCTCTGGTATGAGAAAATAAAGATGTAAATGAGTTCTAGAATTGTATATTATATATTGTGAAATAGAAAATACTCATAGCAAAATAGGGTGAAGGGGGAAAAATAATGAGATTATAACAAAAAAGAAAGGAAACAAATTTTATGTATATAGGGGGGTGGTAGGGTGGGTAGGGCTATCGGGAAAAATGAGAATTAAGTTGTGTCTTATACTAGTACAAATCCCCATTGTGGAGTGCAATCATGATGTGTATATGTAATGTACCAATAAAGATTTCAATTTTAAAAAAAGCTATCACAAACAGAGAAAAAGTAAGCCCATATATACAATCAGCTCACACTTACCAAACTGACTTCAAATGGACTAGAGCCTTAAAAATAAGAGACAAATTACCGGATCATTTTGAGTAATGTGTCTTGAATGATAATAGCTAAATTCATCTCACAGTTCAGTCCTGTAACTCAACTTGGCTGGTGTTGGAAGAGTTGACATTTTGTCAGCTCTTGTCTTTCGTGTACATGTGTACATGTCTGTGCTTTCTTCATGGACAAGTTAGGCTTACTCATGGCAAAGTACATTTACAATAATAAGGCTTCTTATACATGAATTGGCTACAAAATTTACATTCCAAAAACAACCCCAGGGTATAATTTATAAGGCTTCTTTTGGGTGAGACTTACTAATGTCCCATATGTAGCAAAACACTAGAGAGACGAACATAGGACCTACATGCTGAAAACTGTTTAATCTGTGTCACTATAAAAATGTTGCACATCACAAACTCACTCAGCTATTAAGAATGTTAAGGATAGAATAGGAGATACTGTATTGATAATTGGGAAAAGAAGTAACTTCGTCTACTTTGTGTTGCTATAAAATCTACTTACTTGGGTTTATGTAGGATGAAAGAGATATATTTAGCTCACAGTTTGGAAAGTTCAAGGACATTGTGGTGAAGCGTGACCTCTGGGGGTCTTCAGATGGGCCACTGACCACAATGAAGAAGCAAAATTAGCTTTATTGCTGGCAGCTTCAAGAAATTTAAATTGCACTGAAAGCATCAAACAGAAATTTGCATTGAGTTTTATACCTCTATGTTTCTATGAAAAGGGAAACAGCAACTGTAGTCACTGCCTAAATAATCACCTAAGCAGAGGGGGAAAGGAAGACATGGCAGGCTTTCTGAGGTTGCCTTGCTCTAGTGAGCCTGCACTACGGTAGTGACCACAGCTACACTGTATCTTTCTCAGCAACCACATTCATGCAGTAAACCGGTAGGTGCCCATTTTTATACAGAGTTTGCTCTCAGTGGCAGGAATTCCAGAGCTCTGGCAAGAGTATATGGCACATGGCACCAAGATAGTGGGAGCGCCGGTGGAGAAAGTCACAGAGTGACATGAGAAACAAGAGAAAAAGATAGCTGAACCGAATTCAAGACAACTCCTTCATGAAAGAACAAACTCTGTCCTTCACATGCAAGTTAACTCCTTCAGAGGGCGGTGACCTGAACTTAACCACCTTTCTACTAGGTGCTGCCTCTCAGAGGCTCTTCCACTCCAACACCAGGGCCCAAAGCCTCGGCACATGATATGAAAGAGAAACTGAGACTGGATCCAAATCATGGAAAACCCCCATGAGCCCATCACAAGTTGGAGATCTGATAAAAGTGCAGGGCAAAACATTTTTCTCAGAACATAATCACCGCACTTATCTTGCAGAGTTTGTATATGAACATAGTAATTCTTTTTTTTCATTCATTACTCCCCCATCCTCCCTTGCACCTTCTAACTCTTTATCCCTTCCCATTTGCAAAAGCTCTATTTTCATTATTTCCCCTTCCATTCTTTTTTCCACCACTGTTCCCTTCTTTTCTTCCCCTTCCATTTTGTTGGTTGCTTCTCAGCTCATACAGACAATCATATTTAATCTCCTGGATTCTGTTGGGAACTTTTTGTGAACTCCTACTCACTTCTATATTGAGCACTCATGCTTTGCATCTCTTTATTTATCTCTGCTAAGTTCTTAGTATTTTCTGTAGACTCACTGATCATTTGTTCTATTGTTATTATTATCTATTTGGTTATAGCTTCCTTGAATTTGACAAAGCTCCTTATTTACTTGCTTTGTATTACTGCTGATATCCTTCTAGATATTTCTGTTGTGTAGTTTTTAATTTCCGCCCCCCTCTGCCATTCCTAAATTCAGTTTGGGGGAGTTGGGGATTTGGGGTGACATTTTGTTGCTTTGTCTACTTATGTTTCTATTTTTTTCTTTGTTACTTTTCTAACACAGTTTTGTGTTTGGTATACTCTGAGTTCATAAAATACATCACACTCTATGTCATTATTCCAAGCAGAAAATAAAAGTGTACAATATCTATGTACATTTTTGCATATGCTTTTATTAGATATTTTCATATATTATCTCCATGAAGCCTTAAACCCAGAGGCAAGATAAAGTAGAAGTTTTTTTGTTTTTTTGTTTGTTTGTTTTTTTTATTAATAGAGAAAGGCTAAGTGTGTCAGGTGACTTACTCAAGGACATACAAATAGTTAATTACTCCATCCAGTGCTATTTTGATTGCACCACTCTATTTCTGCTCCTTCACACTACTGAGACATTAAGTCACTTCAAGGAGTTTAATTGTTTGATCAATAGTTCAGGGAAGTAGTCATTGAACAGGGCAGCATTTATGGATGTGCTAAAAAGAACCACTTCTCTGAAAAGTAGTCACAAATGTCACGTGAGTACTCAACTTAGTGCAGCTTGTCCTCGCATGCTTTTGAACAAATTGTTCAGAGTAGGTATCACATGCTTATTTGTTTTGTGTAAAATGCTGATAAGCACATTTATCTTTAAGCTGTTCATTGAGACTCTTAATACATATTTTCTTAAACATAATAAAAAATATGCTTTGGCTACAAAAGGGTGAAGGTACCAAGAGCATCCACTGAAGAAGACAAAGAGAGGACACCAGCTTGCTGTCTTCAGCAAACCTGGACTATTAGGTCTATACTTCAAACATGTCATTGCAGAATCAATGTCTTCTGAAAGGCAGCCACACAGACAGATGCTTTTACGGCAGAGTGGGAAACAGAAATGCATGCCTGGCATGCTGTCAATGAGCAGCAGATGCTCACTTGTGAGCTGGGATCAATGACTATGCTTCCAGAAGTAAATGATCTTTGGGAAGGAAATAAGCCTAGTTTTACCAGTGCTCCGGTAGAATCATTCTATGTTGTGGGTCCACCCAGGTACGAGGCTCAGCTCCTCTCCAGAGCTCCAAAGGAGGCTCTGGGGAAGAATGACAAGAATCTCTTTGCACTACTTGGATAATATCAACTTGTCAAAAATCCAAGGGAAAGAATATCTTTGAATCTTCAAATACTCAATAAAATCTTCTGTGATTTTTGGTGACTAGAGAACAGAGAAAATAATAATAAAATGTTCTAAGTGATGGATGTGTTTCTTCACATTTAAAATACAAGTACAAGGAGTGAGGTTGGAGGTCAGAGGTAGAGGACGTGCTTTACTTGTGTGATTTTATATAATTCAACCTCTAGCACCATAAAACAAATAAAATGAAACAAAATACAAAATGAATGGAAAACTCATTTAAATCAGCAGAAAAATATAAGAAAAGATGCTTTTAAAAAACCCCAAAATTGTGCTTTAAAACTGTCAATCTATAAAGTACTATTCTTAACTGACCAAGTGTTATCAATATTATTTGAGTGTAAAAAGAAATAGTTCCCCATCTCAGAGAAAGATAGATTTGTATTCAAATCTGCAGTAGCTACTCACAAGCTGTGTGGACTCTAGAATATATGTTACATTCTATTAGTCACAACACAGACAATAAAAACCATCTTACACAGATATGTAAGGGGACCGAAGCATCTTACTCATTCTAATATGTAGTTGAAGAATTAAAAAGTGAGCATTTTCAAAGACCCTCTAAACTGAAAGGGGAACTTCCTTTGGAGCTCTGCTGACACCCACTCCAACTTCAAGACAAAGTCAGAGCAGTGCTCATTTGGAAGAGGGAAGGTACTCTGACCCACTTTGTAAGCTGAGTATGTTGAGATGAACTTTATTTAGTGGGTTCATAGGTACCACAGATGTATCTTGAGAAGTACAAAACAGGGCAGCAGATAGGAGGACAACCCTGATTACACGTGCGCCCGATATGTGTGCACACTTAGGTTTCTGAGCTTCTGCTCCACAGATTGCTGGTTCTCACGCATCACAGCAGTCTCTGGATGTGCAGTCTCCTTCTACTCTCTACTGATTTTCAGTCCTGTTGGTGATTAAAATAGCAAGCAATCCTACAGATCAAATTCCTTTTTTGCATACCTCTGCAGAAATCTCCAACAAGAACAAAAAGATGATTTCTTTTCTATCAAAAAAGTGTCCAAGGTTTGGTTTGATTGGGAAAATGTAAGAGAAAAACAATAAACTTGTAATTTAAAAAATAGGAAAGAAGGATAAGAGAAAGAAAGTGAAGAAGGGAAAGAAGAGAAAGAAAGAAAAGGAGGAAGGAAGAAAGGAAGAGAGGAAGAAATTCTTAAGCCATTCTTTCCACACACTGATTTATGAGACAGTTTGCCACTATTTTCCGTTCTCAAGAGTGGACTGAGAAATTCACGATACTTTGTTTCCTACTTTAACTGTGACTCAGTTTCCCTGACTCAGGGTAACTTCTTTATTCTGTAAAATATAAAGAAACGTAGTAACAGCCAGTGGCTTCTTTCCCAGGAGTCAGACACGGAAGACACTGGGTGAGATAAAGACACTGGGTGAGATAAAATGCTAGGAGGACATTGAAACTGCCCTCGGGAGTGTAAAACAGGTCTATTTTCTCAACCAAGGAGGAAAGACAGACAGTGTATATTCCCACACTCCTGTGCATTTTTTTTCGTAATGGCAGTCTCAGGGTGGGAGCCGAACACCAGCTTCACTGCTTCTGTCATATGCTTTTGAAGAAATCTTTCATTCTTTCAGCCTGACAATGCTTATATCATGTCAATAGATATCAGGGGAAACACAAGATAAAGCAAACAAGAGCCGCAGACAAATCAGTGAGGAGTGAATTTTTTTTTAATAATAAATAAGCAAGATTTTTTTTATCCTTTTTCGCTACAATGCCCATAACAGAAAACGTGTTACTTTCACACATTGAAAAACGGAAAGAAAGTAAGACATTTAAAAAGTTAGAATCTTTTCCTCTGGTTAATGCTGCCTTCATGAAGTCGTGTAATCCGGCCATGTAAGACAAAGCCTTGCCACATCAGGGGCACAGCTAATGAGAATGAACTAGGCAGCATGGTTGTGAATCAGGAAGGCCGTGGAGAACTCACGTCCCCTACAGGGGGAAAATATGCAAATCCTATGATGTTAGATCTTCTATTTTTAAAAGGAAAGAGATTTCAGATTAGAAACTAAAATGATTTGTATTTCAGTAGTGAACAAACTAAACACCTTTAAACACTTTCCTGATCAAACGCAATTTATCTTTAATGTGTGTGAGATTCAAGGGCTCCGGTTTGTGAATTTTTGTGAACTTGGAACTTTCAGAGTGCAGATGAAAGTATTCTGATTCCTTTTCTTTTCTTTCCAGTGTAGGTTTACAGACATTCTTCATAAGAAAGGGATGTATCTAAGGTGGACAGCACCTCTCTAGAAACAGATCCACGGAAGATGGAATCAAGGCAGTACGTGCTGTGTCCTCTCTGCTAGGTGGGCAGAGTCGGGGGCTCTCGTTCTTCCCTCCCGTGGGCAGCCTGAAGACAGTTTTCCCTGAATTACAGTTTTGAGCTGTGCAGATCTCCTCTCATCCTTGCTAGCCCTTTCATCGGTTTTACTACACAAAAAATGTCCTGCCTGAGGCCAGTTATCCGTAAAGAGTTGTGAGACATAGCTCACAGCTGTTGGGGGGCATCCTGCTCGGTACAACTTTGGACGTAAGTGGACAGATGTTTCACTCTACCAGCCTTCAGAGTCCAACTGGAGACAGCACGGGCAGGGGTCTGTGGGGGCTAATTTAGATTTTAAATGCATTCACTCCATCATGCATAGTTTTCCTCGGCACACACCCTGCAGAAAAGGCTGCCCATTTCCTGAGGAGGAACGAACAAAGGACGGGCCTTCACCTTAGCTCTCCACTTCTCTCTTTGCTGCTCCTCCCTGTGGTGCACGGTCTTGTGGATTTGTTGGTTGGGAAGCTGAGTCCTCTGTCAGGAGGAGTTGTGTCCCCAGGGTCTTGGGTAAGTTGAGCTCTGCACTTCCTTCTCTTCAGGGTGCCTGTTTGGCCACAGCAGAGCTTGCTGGACTTGCTTGTCCAAACCCAGTGCTCTCAGCAAAGCGCCGGCACTGCGGTGGAGCAGGGTGGACACACGGTCGCCCCCAGCGTTCTTTTAGTTCATTGCGAGTGGGACCACTAAGTAGTTCTCACTCTCTTCGTTATTGGCTTATTTCCTTTAAAAAAAACCCCAAAAACTAAACATACCCTAGATAATTGGAGATGCCACAAATCTTTTAACTAAATGCTTTTTTTAGCATTTTTAATCAGGTATAGTTTCAGTGGCTTGTGTACAAAGCCCTCAGCACCACAATTTGCACTTTGTTTTAGCAAGATTCACCACTGGTGAATGGTTTCTTGTACATCAGCAGACTGTTTCCCCGAATCCCTCACACTGCACACCCCACAGGCAAGCTGCACATACAGCTTCCACTCTCCGCGCGCCCTGAACACGCATTGACACCAGTCCCTGTCTCACCCGAGCCCCCAGATTGCAGGACCAGCCTGTCTTCTCATTCAGAGAGAACCTGCACGTCTGCGCATCAAGGAGGCTGCCGAAGGAGAAGAGCATCAAAGTCCTTTTCTTGGAGACATTTGCTCCCCGTGAGAGGATAATACAAAGGATGTCTACACACAGCAGCTACTGATTCTCATTAGTAAACGTTGCTTCCAAGGCCTGAGAGTTGTCTTGAGCTGCTTCTCCCTCTGTGTTTATAAAAAAGTAAAACTGCAGTCGTGGTTGTCTTCGGATCTCTTTAAACTCTGTTGAGCCCCAACTGCTTGCTGAATAATTTTCACACATTATTAAAGTTGGACATACATAGGTCAGGTATAAATAGCACTTGAAATATAAAATAAAAACAGAACTAGCTTAAAGTTTTCCCTCACATCAGAAGGAAAAAAGCACACACACAGCAAGGGTAATTCTGCGTTTATTTGACACCTTACCTGAGCCCTGATGGTCAGTAGTTCTCTGCTCCATTTGGTTGTTAGTACATCTTTCACAGTCAGGTTGTTCTGTGGATGTGTCTTTAGGTATAGCATCTTGTTCTGGGTAGGAAGGATGTGAGGAAATTATGCCACCCAAGTCTCCTTATCTAAAATACTGTTGAAATCCCTGAATAAAGCATTTGCCACAAAGCTTGTTGCCCAAAATTGTTCATACTGTCCACTATTCCTCAAAAGCCGTGAAAGTTTAGAATGCTAAGTGTCTTCTTCTATCTTGAAATAAAGTAAGGAAGAAACAGAGCTCACAATTGGCCTTTATGTCTATATGAGGCAGGGTTCTCCAGGGAAAGAGCAGCAAATCAGGAGCTGGTTGTGGAGACCGATAAAAATAAAATTCTACAGTGGACAAACTGAAGAGAGAGAAGGCTGGACTTCATCAGGAATGATTCACACACTGAAACATCACACGGGATCCCACTCATATCTATAATTAATACATATTGATGAAAATAAAATAAAATGCAAAAACTTTAATGTCTCAATTCAAAGAAGTCATGCAAGAGAATTTGCCTTGTACAAGAGTGTCTGCCTCCTGCAGCCTGGGTGAGGAACACCTACACTGGGAGCCACAGAGGCTTGGTTTTTTATCTCATCCAGAAATATTCCCTTCATCCGGCACCCTCATCCTACTTTGTAATATCAGATACACCAGTATAGTATCTGCTCAAACTTCTGGGCACCTCGTGAGCTAGTGAGCCTGGCACTGACAACTGGCCAGCACCTTAGCCTTGTACAAATTCAGGGCATGTTGCTCTCTATAGCTCCTTGCACCAGCTGAATTCTCACATCAATGGACTAGAGATACATCTCACTCCGGTCATGATGGGCCTCTGCTTGAGATGGGGCTGGCATCACGCCTGAGGTGTAGATGGGTCCCTGAAGTATAAGGGAGACTCTTCCTCTCCGAGAAAGGCATCCTCACTAACAGGCTATGGAGAGCTGTCGTGAAGACTGAGAGTTTGGATTGTCAAAGCACACGTACAGCAGAGAATCTGCAGTGAGACAGTGCTGGGGTACGGAAATATGGTTTCCTCTCCCAGATGCCTCACACCGCCTCTTTCCACTCTCCTAGAAAATCACCTCAGTATTGGAAAGCCCTGGGGGCATTTAATTTTATGTGAAGAAGCTTTGCTAGCTTTTTTTTTTTTTTTTTTTTTTTTAAGGTTTTTTGAGACAGCGTCTCGCTTTGGAGTTTAGGCTGGCCCCGAGCTCAGCCTCCAACTCAAATCCCAGCAATCCTCCTGCCTCTGCCTCCCGAGTGCTGGGATGACAGGCGTGAGCCACCATGCCTGGCACTGTGGTATGTGGTGCTGGTTGCTGCTGGTGTGAGTCTCCACGCCCAGTATTGTTATGTGGTTACCGGGGATCAAACCCGGGCCCTTGAGCTTGCAAGACAGGCACTGGAACCACTGAGCTGTATCCCCGGCCCGAAGCTTTGCTAGCTTTTCAGCTTTCTCTGACTCAGTTCTTTCATTCCACAGTCCCTCTTCTACTCGGTGAGTTGGAATTTCAGACACAAATGCCAACGTTCATAGAATCTTGTTCTTCACCTTCCTACAGACCACTGGAAGTGAGGAGAAACAGAAGCTGTCATTTGCATAAGTGAGGGGAATAAAGGGGATAGAATCTTGGAAGAGCATTACTAACATACAACGTGGATATGCGGCTACATACTGATATGTGCACATCACATAGACATATAGACACCATGCCACACACACATGTCCTGTCCTTTATCGATTCCAAAAAGATTCCCTTAGAGTACTTCAGGCCAGGCTGAACAATAAGGTTCACTTCCGAGGTTAGTAATGATTGTGGACAAGTCATTGTTTACAGAGTAAACTCCATAGAGAGTAAATCCCTCTTGTGAACTCTTCAAAGTTATCCCCTTATTGATTTGATGAAGTTCCCTGTTTGCTTATCTCTACCAGGTGCCTAGTGACATGGGCAGCTTTACTTCAGCAATGGAGATTCGCTTTTCAGAATAGGCAAGTGATCCAATGAGAGTCACCACTATGTATCTGTGGAGTTTTAAAAACTTCCACACAAACTGGGCTTGGTCGCTTATACTGTAATCCCAGCAGTCAGGAGCACAATCCGTGATGCAGATTTGTGCGTTTATGTATCTGTCAAGTTACTGGGCCTATTTTGCAAGCCTAGGTGAATGTGCTGTTGCTGGAGATTTTTAGGTGAATAAGACAGAAATTCTATGTGTGTTGAAGTCACAGTTTATTAATGAAGTGAATGACCAGTGACTCAATACAAACTATGGGAAATGGGGCTAACCATGGCAAAGGTTATCCAGAGCATTATCCAGGCAACCTTCCTGGAACCCTCGTGACAGTGATCAGTATAGTAAACATTATAGCCTCTCTGTGAGTTTAGTGCTAAGAGTATTTTGGTGGACTAAGAATTACAAGAGGTTTTTCAGGGAAATAATTTTTATATAGATGAGAAAGGCATAGGATTGTTTAAACAAAAATACAAGGGAAATACGACTCATCTTAATCAGGTTTACTGAAAAAGAAATTTTGTTCATATCTTTACTCCTTTTTGAAGTGTTATAGAGTTTGGCCACCAAAAGCAAAGGCTTTCTTTCTTGGGTGAGTTGTTTTAAGACGAAGAGCTCAAGAGAAGCATGTTCTAGGCCAGGTTGAGCAACTCAGCTGGAGAGTAAGATCACAGACATTTCCCATCCTACTTCACACACTCCTAGGAGACTGGAAAGTGCAAAAACTCAGCATTAAAAACTTAAGACTGCTATCCAAATGTAGCTTTGTGCTATGATTCGTGGGTCACGCGTGTCTCTCTTGGGGCTTGCTACGTGCTCTTTTTTACTAATACTCTTTCTACAATGATAAACAAAATACGTCTTTCCACAACGGTATTTTTATAGTTTGGTAACAGAAGAGTTGATTTTAAAACTTTTAATAAGCATGTGGTATCTGTGCATATTTATAAGGAAGAGTACAGTATGCCAATGCACATACAAAGTGTACAGTGATGAAATCTAGGGAGTAACATTTCCAACTCTTCACATATTTGTTTTTTCTCTGTCTTGTGAACCTTTAGACTCAACAGTTATTTTGAAATATATAATAAATTACTGCAGATTATTTTATCTAATTTACCTATTCTTACATATTATTCTTACATATCATTAATATTTATCTGATGAAGAAAATCTTTGTAACTATTTGCATAGACTATAACAACATCCAACCAAAAGGCTCCATTTTAATCCAAATTAAACATATTTATAATATTCATTATTCTTCAGTAACCAGAGGTATCCTATTGGTTTTCTTCATATTGGTGTCTAATTTATGTTCTATCAGTTTGTACTTTATATTCCTGGCACCCTTTATGCTTCATAGTTTCCATAGTTTTGTTTCATATTGAAGAAATTTCTTCTCCCTCCAAGCTTCTCCAGGTGCCTGAGCTCTCTTCCTACGCAATTCTAAGAAAAGGGCTTTGATTTATAGAGTCACCATCTTCTGCCACAGAGAAACAAAACAAAGTGATTCATCCTGTGAATACTTGAGAGTGAGCCCAAGACGTAACAGAACAAGGGGTGGAATTCATGCTTCATTTCATTCATTTTGACAGTGGTAGAAATCTAAGTTCAAGGTGCTGCTTATAATATCGAAGGCAGAGGCTTGTGGAAAAGCAAAGATGTGTTACTGACATGTTATCATCAAACCAAGTTGTCACTGTAGCTGAAAGGCAGACCAGAAGGGCACTGAGCTGTCTTTACCAATTTGGGGAACTTATTGATCAGGAAGGAGATGCCTAAATTTTCTAGTTGTTATATTTTCAAAAAAAAAAGTATTATTCCAGATTGAATAAATAAATGCATAACTATCTGGTAACGGTTCTGTAGTAAGCTAGGGTCCCATTGACTCCCTGCTCCTGGGGGCTCTGGATGGGTGGGACAGGAAACCGAACAGCTTGCACTGTTGGGGGAGGCTGAGGGAGGTTTTCCTTTCTCTTCTACCTGTTTTTCTTTTAGGTAAAAGCTTGGAACCAAAATATAAAAGTATTCAAAACATAAAAATAAGGACAGAATAGCTAAGAGACAAATCTAAATTTAAATTTTAAGAATATCACTTAAGACCGATGAAGTGAAAACTGAAAGACTTACAGACATAAACGAAAAACCAGAAATTATGTATTTCACAGCAAGTCGCTGTGCTGTGAGGACTGGATATTTCCCCTTTTCCCTGTAGAGATTTTTTATCCATGCTTTATGCTACTTTGATGCATGCATTTCATAAAAACATCATACAATATGCCACAAAATTAGCACAAATGCTTTGGTACAGAAGGTGAACTAAGTTCATTCACTAGAGTATTAACTTCTGCTCTCATTTCTGAGATCTTACAGTGGAGATGACACGGGGAGTCCAGGTTCATTGCTCCATTTGAAAAGCTGAGATTCAAAGGAAGCTTAGGTCTCCCTCTCGATCTCTCAGATTTGCACCCAGGGACAAGGAGACGAGAACTGAGTTCTCTGGCTCCGAGTTGAACACTTTACTCATAAGATAAATCATTTAGCACCAAAGAGCCAAACGGTCTTAAAGCTATTGGTGGGGAAAGAAGATCACCTTATGCAGTAAGAGTTACCATCTTAATATCTGAACCAGTTTGAAAACACAAAGTCACTGAAGACTGTCGTGGACCATGACTAAAGGAGTCGCACAGGAAGAGATTTCGAGGTCAGTGACGCAGCGCTCACATGGGGAGCCGAAGATGTGCTGGTCCTGGTGCCTTAGCTGACAGAGAGACAGAAAACACAGAGATGGTGGAATGTGAGCCTGGCCTGGTGCTGCGATGCCCACATTTGGTGAAGAGCCGGGTCCACGAGTATGTGTCTCACTACAGGGAGGAGAAAGCAAAGAGTAAGGAAGAGTCTGACTGGTCAAATAAAAGGAACAGCTAAAGAGCAGGGGGTTGGGAGGGAACCTCAGCAGCCCAGATCGTGTCCCAGCATTCACCGCGGCTGTGCTGCTAGCAAGGGCAGCATATGGCAGCCTAGTCTGGGTGGGTTGCTTGGATTTCTGTGCACTACAAAGTCTACTACAAGGTGCTCTCCACAGTGATGCCTGAATGCTTTCTCCTTGGACATTAATTCAGAACACATTTGAGCGTTATTTATATCCCCCCATCTTTCCCTCCTTCCCCTCTCTGTAAAGCAGTCTTTCAGAGAAAGTGTCAGGGTTCAGTGCTGTCCTGTGCCAGGCCCCTATCTGTCTTCTGTGTGCACCTGTACATGCTTAGACCTGGGTTTATAAAAGTCAGTACATTTTGAATTTTTAAAGTAATTTTATCACTGAACCTTTTGGTGAAATATGACAAGGAAGTACAAATGGATTTTTCATGTACCAAACTCCTCTCATTCCCTGCAGTTCAAATGCTAAACAGAGAAGGAGCTATGGAGCTATGGAGCTAGCATTCCATGGGAAAAACAAAGAAGCCAATGTATTAGTGTTACATAGAGGGCACACACACACACACACACACACACACACACACACACACACGCACATGCACTCACCATGTTCCAAGTGTGGGTCTCCACTACCAGGAGTCCAAATCTCTTTTCAAGCAGCGAACTCAGTTAATCATTCCCCTTTCCACTATCACAGACTGTCATAATCTGTAGATTATCTTAAATTGGAAGACAAACAATAAGTGTGTGTGTGTGTGTGTGTGTGTGTGTGCACATATGTATACTGAGATGGGAAGAAGAGTGAAATTCACACTCACTCTTTAATTTAAAGTAACATTCTCTTAGGACATGAGTCACCATGTATATAGTGGTATACACAGGTGACATCTATCATGGAAAACAGCCCACAGTAACTCACAGTGGGAGCTCCTCTCAGCTCTCGGCGCTCTCTGTACCTTTACTCGATTGCGGACGATGCAAGGCCCCATGTGAGATGTACCACCAGGGGAGCTGAAGGAAGAGGCAGATGCCTGAGAGCTTGGGACAGGAAAGGAGACCTGGTACAAGGAGAGAGACATGAAGAGCATTGCTGCAAGTGAACAGGCAGATCTACACCTCATGGTACAGTGTGCCCCTAGAGTTGAACTCCCCTCTGTCACTTCTGTAACATCTGTCATATGCAATATCCACAGTCCCTCTGTATTAATTTCAATTTTCTTTAATCAAATTATGTCATATATTCCACATAAAGTTATACTAGAGCCATCTATGAAAAGCCAGGATCATTTTACAGTAAAAATAATCAAATAACAGCATGACAAATTAAGTGATTGGATTCTACATGTTGTCACCAATGAATGTTTTGTTTTGACATTGCAAAAATAAAGGACAAAAGACAAGGAAGGAGAAAGAAAGTTTTCACTCATAGAGCCTATGTGAAGAAGGAAAGAACAAAACACACCATAAGGAGGAAGGTGGTAAGTATAATAAAGAGCTCTCCATCTGGTATTTCTATCTTTGAGTTTTCATTTTTTTTAGGTCCATCTATCACAAACCAAAGGAAATAGAATCAAATATAATAGCATTCAATTTAAAGTCAAGTGAAATCAAATTCAAGAGTTTTGACTCCCTTGGAAAAAATCAAATACTGAGAATTGGGAGAATGATAAACACAACTGCATCTGGGATTTTATTTTGTGGAACCAAGTTTTTCGTAAGGAAGTGGTGGTTTTTTCCTTCCTCCACTGGCCCACCAGCCTCTCCACAGGCTGGGGCACCGAGAGAGTGAGGCTGATTCACATTGCTCTGTAGGTGGAAACACGCTCATGAAAGTAGTTGTGACATGAGGGGGTGAATGTGGGCACTGTGACCCCGTGACCGTACTCTCCCATCTCTGCCTCCCTGCTGACCTTCCGGAGACTAGAATCATCAGAGAAGTCAAGACTTTCAAGGCATTTGTGTTCCCTTCCTCAAAACAAAAATTAGAGGAAATGTCACTTATGAAAAGTTGATAGACTATTTTATGCTTGCTCAAAACTTAATGAAAATAAAAAAATCGGTAACACAGCCTGGTCAACCTGGACCCAGTGAATAAAAGAGAAGAAACTTGTGCAGGTGTTAAACTACATATGAAGGTGAAGATAACGAATCAGTTGTTTTTCATGCTCCTGGCAAGCAAATGGTAAGAGATAATCTTGTCCCTCTCAAGAAAAAGCTCTCATTCTCTACCTTTTGTCTGGGGTTGGTGATAGAACAGAGGCCAGCTTTTCAAGCACTGTGATGTAGGCTGAGAATGTATAACTGCTTTTAAACTTGGAGAATACACATGTCATATGGTACAAATTGTCAGTGTTGAGTGTGATTGTATGTATCTAAAATGTACCTATTTCACAATAAAAATACCCTTGAAGAATATAGGTTCTTGTGAGCATTTGCTGCATTGGTGTGTTGTTTAATTTACTTCTTTGTAAGTTATACATTTCTACCTACATCTAAGAGTAATTCATTAGTTTAAAACACATTCCTCTCTATACCATCAGGCCTATGCTTTATTACTTTCCTGTCTTTGGCAGAAAATGTAGAGCTTCTGTTGGGACCCAGAAAAAAAGAGCATTGGATCTGGCAAAAATTAGAGAAAAGGAAAAGTAATATCATCCTTTGATTCCTGTTGAAATAGAAAAATAATTTACTTTGATTACCTTAATTATTTACATCCTATATCCCTCGAATCTAAGTTATCATTTAAAAAAATTAACTCAGCACGTAGTTAAGCATATATAGAGAAAAAAAAATTCAGAGAAATGTAAGAATCCAGAAGTAACTTTTGCAAAGTCACAATGGGAAAAACCTGCAACATAAAGCATGGAAGAGATCAGTGGAAGCCTGAGGGTCTGGTTAAAGGAGAAGTTGAAGTGTGTGTGTGTGTGTGTGTGTGTGTGTGTGTGTGTGTGCGCGCGCGCGTGTGTGTGTGTGTGTTGGGTGTATGTGTGTGTTGGGTGTGTGTGTGAGGGGTGGGGGGTGGGGGTGTGATTGCATGTGTATGTGTATCACATGCTACTGTGAAGGTAAGGCTGACATTGAACACACAACCCCAGGATTCGACTCTCTTATCTGTAGTGCTCGGTAGTGAGGAGGATGGAACGCTATGAGTTTCTTAGGTCTCACGTATTAACTGAAATTCACTCTGATTCCCAAGTCCCAGTCACTTCCCACTATTCCTCTCTGCCACATTTCAATTTGCAATTTAACATGTGGGCTATGCCAAAGAAAGTAGATTCAACCATCAAAGTTACAAGTCTTTAGTGTATGGTTTTGTTTCACCAAAACTAAGACGATGGGGGAGAAAAGGATTGGCTAAGAGCATGTTATTTTATGCATATGTATACAACTAATAATTCTCTCCCAAAAAACTGAACCAAACCAAATTAAAAAAAATGAAATGACAAGGAATTCAAGGCCTTCTCCATGGAGGGAAAGTGTCGAGCAGCTGTTGCTGAAAGGCTGATGTCAAATGGTCCTCAGTATAAAATCTGCTTTTCTTAAACTCCTTTTGGAGAAAAAGAATTTTTTTTATGAGCTTCATAAGCTACTTCTATTAACTCTATGCTGTCCTAAATTCCAAGCTTTAGGCAAAATACAACACATCCTTCTCTGCCACCTCAGGTTCACTTAGCCACTTAATGTCATGGGGGACTCCCAAAAAAGGAAGATCACACAGTCACTCACAGGAGGCAGAGTGTTTGTGCAAGAACCTCATTTATAACCCATGGGACACTACATTATCAGGATGAAACAAAATCATGTTTCATTAATTTCAGGTTTAATCCATCTGTATACGGAGCCAACATATTTTTAAGGAATAATAATTCATGAGTATTGGCATTTAACGCTGTTTGGTAATATATCTGTTACTTTAAGTAATGATATAAATGCAAACCACATGTTTCTATTTTCAAAACCAGATACTTAGCTGTGTGAAGGGTTACAAAACATAGATAAATCTCTTACTTTCGGACAGGCAGGAATGAGGAAGCTTGCCTCAGCTTCCAGAGAGTCGAGGTACTACACAGAAAGCTACCAATTTCCAATTACTTCTATTATTCTGTGAAGAGAATTTTCAATGATTCCTTCATATTCACACCTTTGCTAATTAGTATTGTGAAACTCAACAGAAATTAAAAGTAATAACAATCAAATTATTGAAGTTATTCAGACATTGTCATGTTCCAAAATGGAAAAAAAAAAACCAAAAAACAAAAGACTTTCATAGTCCTTGCATCATAAAGTACACTGTGATGTGGTGTTTTCCTTCATCAAGAGACTTCTGATGTCTTTGCTTAAAGACATCTAAGTAGAAAGGAATATAATACAATTATAAGTAACCTCTTTCATTCATATTGCAAAATGAGTCCATGGCCTGTGCAGGGAAGTATATCCCAAGACTTCTTGTTTCCATTTTTTATTTTGAAACAAGGTCTCACCATGTCAGTAGGCTTGAACTTTCAGGCCTCCTGACTCAGCCTCCAGAGTGATGGGATTACAGACCTGGGCCACCACCTCCAATCCTGCTGTTTCCTTCCCATTAGAAGCTCTTGTATAATGATGATTTAGCTTCTTTTTCTCATTTATGCAACAGGCAACTAACTTACTGCTGTAAACTCGATGACCTAACTCCCTTCTAACTATGGCAACAGTGTCACGTAGTGATCTTGGTCCCTGGAGAAATGAAGTTGTTGCTCCTCATGGGCACAGGTCCTGAAGTGGAGAGCACCATTCTCATTCCAATTCATAGGTGGCCAAAGGGGATTTATTTCCACGTGATACTCATTGTGACCAATGAATGGCCAACTACACCCCAGAAAAATAACATCTACTGTGTCAGGAGGGTGCCACATTTCTGCAGAATTCCACACATGGTCCAAGGGAGATCCTTGTCATGCTCAGTCATCAAATGACACCAGAATTTGGTAAGTTTATTTTGTTGTACAGTTTCCTTGTGTAACATGTAGATATGCAAAGAAACAAAGGTCCATAAATCTAACATCCAGAGATGATCTGTAGTAGATGTCTACTAAACCAAAAGGTTGAGCCTTGCAGGGGTTTCTGATATAAGGAGTCAAGAGATGCTTCAGGAAACATCTAAATTATGTTTTTAAGTTATTCTAAAGTTTGCTTTTTAATTTATTTTACTGGGAGTTTTCTGCTCCGAACTCCATTTCTGCAGATGTGATTGCCTCTTCTTGAGTTGTATTTCAGCTCTTCATGGTCTAGAGCGAACAGGAAGTTCTCTGTGGATCCATGTCTCTCCAGTGCTCAGGAAGGAGTTCTCCTCCCACATAGCTGAGCAGTCCTAGAGACGTGAGACGGCCCTCCCATGCCCTGTTCTGTGATTACCAATATTTCTGACATCAGTGAGCGATGCCCTAGTTTACTCAAATTGGAGAGTCTCCACTCAGCTCCACACCTCACCCTGCTATCTTCCTCTCCACAGGGTTTATGAATTGGCCTTGCAGCTTGGCCCCTACGTAGTACCCTTACACTAGAAGTGGCAACTTTCAGAGCTTTCGATGATGACAAACAGCCTGCTGCAGTGTGCATGCCATAGGTCCACCACCCCTGACTCTAGGCCATTCTTCAAAGCATAAGTCACAAAGTGGTGATAGTGATCTTTTAAGGAAACATGATAGGTAAAGCCATAGATACTAATATTTTCCAGACATCTCTATGTACCACCTTGACTACCTACTGCAGGGCACTCAGTGGAGACAACTTCCCCTGTCCTTCCACTCCTCTGCCGAGGTACCTGTTCTCCTTCCTTTGGCAACCTTAACTCTCCATGTACAACTGGCTTCACATTTTAACCTGGGTCTGGCCCTGGGAAGCTCATGTCAGAGTATAGAAGCAACGCAGAAGCTACCTAACTCTAGGCCTATCAACTGAGAATAAAAAATCTCAATAGCAGAATTGCTACATGGATGAGGTGAAATAAATAATAACAAATTTTAGTTTCCCTCCATATATTCAAATCATTTTAGATATCATCCAGTAGTCTTCACATAAAGATATTAAATGATATATTATTTTCCACCTTTTGTAACCTGGGATTTCCACTATTTATCCTTTATTGAATTTAGTGCTACATTTAAATATACATTGTGATCACACTTGTCATTTAGAATTGGTACCTGTATATAATGTCTTCACTCCTATTTTTCCCGTTCCCCTGCCCTCTCCTGAACTCCCCACCCCCTATGTACATAAGCTGTGTTGTTGATTCACCAGCTGTAATTTCATGCAATCTCTAACTTAGATGTGTCCTTCAAAGAATTTGTTTATCTCATTACAGAAATTCATTAAAATAAATCACTGCATATCTTGCTGTGAAGCTGTCTCTCTTCCCACAGTTTTTAATTACAGTCTAGTTAACAGTATCCTTTACAGTATCACATTTTTCAAATGTAGGTGTTGGATGGCTATAATTTTCAAAATTACTGCTTTGTTCTACAACCCATATAATGAGTTAGTAAAAACAATTAATGGAATTTACACACTTTCATGGGTTCTGACAGGGGGAAAAAAAAAGAAGATTCCAAATAAATGAGAAAGCAAAGAGCATTAATTAGCATCTAATTTGTAACAGAAGAGTTCAGGGCTTAATACTTTGAAAATTAATGAAACTTTTAAGTTGAGGTTTAAAATGAATATATAGCTATGCTTTTGTTCACACTCTATTCATATTATCCTAATAAACTTTCAAAAGTAGTATTTGTTGAAGGAAGAAATATATGCAACATAAGGGCTATCGGCACTAGAGCTCAGCAGGAAGGAAGAATGTTGTACTCTCTATGTTTCTGAAAGAGGAAGACATATTTAAGCATATTCCTCAAAGTTTCAGGTGTTAGAAGCCTGGTGCCAAATATGGCAATATCAAAAAGTGACAGACTCTTCAAGAGGTGAGGACTGTTACAAGCCAACTAGGCCACTGGAGGCATCACATTAGAAGAGATTAATATCATCCGGGCAAGCCCCTACTTAGTTCTTTTCAGAGCAAGTTGCTATAAAAATAACCCAGGCTGGTCCTTGAGTTCCTCAGGATTGCTGTCGTACTATGTTTTACTATATTTGCCCTCACCAATGTGAGAACATCTACCATGAAATCCTCCCTGGAACCCAAGCCAAAGGAGCTGCCTCATCTTCCCAGTTCAGCCTCCAAGAATGTACATGAAAGATACCTCTTTTCCTCATAATCACTCACTTTCAAGTATCTTGTTAGTGCAATAGAGAACAGATGAATTCAAAGTTCAGTGAGGTTCTCCAAGAAATAACAGAAGTGAAAGTCCACAACACAAACTATAATTGAATTATCTATATCAAATCTGCTACTAGTGAAATGTTAGTAAAATATCAGTCACGGTATGCTTGAAGGAAGTAGCTGAATAAATATATGAAATAGGAATTGAGGAGCCTTTAGAATGTCATGAGTAAATATGAAGACTCTGTCTCCAGGAAATTGGATTATCATGCTTTACTCTCTGATTTTGCAGCAAAGTGGATCCTTGAGGCATCCAGAGCTTCTGCTCATTCTGGCCAGTTCTGACTAACTATAGTGATAGGGACAGTTTAACACCAATGAAAACATGGGGGGAAGTGACAAAGGAGAAGGATTTTAACCAGAACATCTGTCCTCCTGAGGTAGGCCCAATCCTTGCCCAATGAATGACATCTACTTTTTACCAAATAGTTCTGTAGAATGCAGTTCATTTGTTTATGTATTGGAAATTAGGGAGAGGCCAGGTACATCAGAAAAGTGACCTTGAATCCTGGCAAGAAACTTGTGCTTTTTCCCATAACCAATAGGGAAATGGTTAGTCAGATTTATCTTCATAAAATTACCTGGTACATCATGAATTGTGACCATTGTGCTCTATATTTGGAATTTCTTACCTCTGGTACCTCTGAAAGTGACCTTTTTGATAAATAGGGTCTTTATAGAAGTATAAGTTAGAATGAGATCATTTAGTTGGACTGTAATCCTAATTGACTTGTTTTGTATAAAAAAGAGTTATTTCCAGCCATGCACTGAAAGACAAACATTTATGTTCTGACAAATACTGGAAGCTAAAACATCATCTCACTGAAGTGGAGAGTGGTCACTAGTGGCTCGGAAGAGAAGGAAAAATGTGCAAGGGGAGACTGAAACATGGGGAACTAAATGGAGTCAGATAAAAGAAAGTGTCCTACAGCATAACAGGGAGACTATGCAAAAATTTATCATACATTTCATAAGAAAATAAAAAAGAGGAGGTTGAAATTTCCAAAGACAAATGACAGATATGTAAATGATGAAAATGCTAATTATTCCAGTTTGATCATTGCATTTGCATAAATGAATGAATTAATGTATTGTACCACATGAATATGTACAATTATGCATTAGTTTTTAAAAGGGAAGATCAGGGATTTAGCTCAGTGGTCCCAGAGCCTGCCTTGCAAGGGCAAGGCCCCAGGTTGGATCCCGATCCCCAGTAGCCGTATACAACAAAGCCAAGTGCGGAGACTCACACCCACCAGCAATCAGCACCACATACCACAGTACCAGGCATGGTGACTCACATCTGCAATCCCAGCACTTGGGAGACAGAGGCAGGAAGACTGCTGAGTTTGATGCTGAGTTCAGAACCAGCCTGAACTACAAAGTGAAACCGTGTCTAAAATAAATAAATAAATAAATAAATAAATAAATAAATAAATAAAAGAGAGAAAAACTTGAAGGAAGTAAATATCATGTGAACATTGAAGAAAACTACTTAAAAGCCAAGAAGAAAGGCCCAGAACATATTCTTTGTTCTAGTTTTAAAGCAAATCCACCCTGCCAATGTGATTTCTAACTCTGTCAATAGAAGAGTCAGATATTCTGTTTCTTTCATTTAAGTCATCCAGTTAGGGATGCTATACTACAGTGGCTCTTGGAATCACAGGCATTGTTATTATCATCTTTATAAACCACACATTATAGTGCATGCTTACAATGGCTTCCTGAGAAGGCAGAGGTGGAAGAAGCCTGCACCCTGGAGAGTTGGAGGATCCGGTGGAGTGCTGAGCCCGGGAGCATGGCAGAGTCCGGTGTGGGTATGTTGGAAAGTCTAAGCACTAGTGTTGGAAGACTAAAGAAACCAGAGACAAACATGTAAAGTTGATGGCCAAAAATAGAGCTCCTCTAAAAATAGAGGCAAAAGCATAGACATCCTTGTTTTCCTTCTTATGCCATTCGGGCCACAGCCTATTTACCTGCCACTCGCCTCCTCGGTGTGAGGCTCACACATCAGCCATCCCCAGGCACACCCTGCACTGTGCTCAGCTAGTCCACTTGGTGCCTTTAATCCACTCAAATTGGCATCACAGTTATTACAGAAGGGGACAGAATCCCTACGGCAGTCACTGCATAATAAATGGCAGGAGCGGAGGACCAAAGGCACGCAAGCCATTTAAGCATGCCAAATCCCAGTTTTGCGATATGTAAAAGGGAAATCATACATATGCCACAAAACTCACACTCTAACATGAAGGAAACATTGGAATGCATGAGAGGATGATTAGTGTAGAAGAACAATAAGACTGAGACATCTGAGGTACAGAAAGGTAAATACATAGAATTAAAAAAAAATTATTAAAGCTTCCTTACTTAAGTAAGCTCATTGATTCAAAGGAAAATATCAATAGCAACTCACTCACCCTTTTGCTAAAGAGAGTTTCCTCCCTGGGTACCATTTCCAATCTTTAATGGAGCCACCAGTGAAATGTGATAGAGGCCAAGCATAATATATGTTTATGATCCAAATGACATTTGTTAGCCACAGAATCTGTGAAAATGCAAAAAGTCTATCCTGAAAAAATCACCTAGTGAAAGAGGGGGCCTGGTAGTCATCGCACAGGGTGGTGAATGCAAATGATAGAAGATGGGTGAGAGATGCTTCCTGGGCAAGCAGGACTTCCGGAGATGCCTGAGAACCAGTGAACATCATTGGTCCACACACATGAGTGAGCACAGCACTCACAGCCTGACGTCGCCCAAATGCCCCAGTCCTTTAATCTCCACTCTCTAATTAAAGTAAAGGAAAACTGCCCTTTTCCCAAATCTATTAGCACCTTACAATTAAGTCTTTAATCGGAGTTCAATAGTGGAGTACTCCATCTTTTAGGGAAAATAAATCATTGACTGTTCCCTTTAAGTTGTGTGTTGTTAGACTTTCACCTAAATTATGACCTTGCAAAGCTGAGCTCTTAAAAATTGTTCATGGTGAAGTCTGCACGTGGCAGTCTGTGGTAGGATAAAATGTGCGACCCCATCAAGAACGGGTGTAGGATGTGAAAAGATCACATGAAAGACGAGGATGGCAGAGACTGTGGCTGCTGTGGGGAAAAACAAGTGCACAATGTCAGCTGAGAAGAGTCACATTGGTATCGCAGGGACCCATAGGAGGCATCTGGAGTGCCCGGGACTTCCCAGCTGATGAAGGACACAAGACACCTGTTTGGAAGCAGAATGGATGTAGAGGGAAGAGCAACAAAGAGTCAATGTTCCCTCAGCCTCCTCAGCTAAGGACCACAGTTTTCAAGACAAAGATTTTTACAAGAAACCAATATAAAATAAGGAGGAATATACAGGACTTGGGCTCAGATCACAGAGAAACCATTTGCTCAAAGTTATATGAACTTGGAGAACTTACACTGCATAAGTGACCCTCAATTTTTAAGTATCTATTCACTTTTTATGTTAAAGAATGTAAATGCATTTCTTTTACATTATACTTTTCTTTCATTTTAGTTTTTGTTTACTTCTTATTTCATTCTGATTAAAAAAAATAGAGCTAATTTAACTCTTAGGGTGAAATGATGATGTAGATAGAAACCAAGGTATGCAATGGAAATTCTACGAACAGTTACTTTCCTCCATCTAGACTTGAACAGTATGCCTCTCTGTGTGCTGAAATTTACACGTAATTGCAGCTAAATGCATCTAATTTGGATGTGGTTGACGGTGGGGCATTGGCTTCAATCACAGAAGACAATACAACAAATACCTGCATTTTAGATTGAATTGCTGTGCCCTGTGTCACTGGGGCATTGTACTCTTCCACTTGACTGACATCAGGACAGCCCTGTTTTTCCAAACATAATATAGTGGGATTGACATTTGTCTTGGCAAGAATTAATCGATAGAGCTGTTTTATTGTGTTGTGCTGGCCTTTCCCAGTCACAAGACTGCAATGCGTAAAGTGGTGCTTCTTTAGTCTTTGTTCTTACTCTAAGTGACAATCTTTCATCTAACCCATTTTATTTTCTTTGCATTCATCACTTGGTTCATTTGTTATTCCATTGTTTATTCTTGTCTTCATTTACTCAGTCAGCATCGGATTAGATCTTCTTATCCCCTTGTTCATAAAAAACTAAAGTGCTTCTAAAGACCTCTATATATGTCAAAAATACTGTGAAGCTGAAGCTTTATATCTGGGGCAAGCAAACTGAGCCAGGCCTGTGGAGGGACAGTGATGGAAGTAGCTCACTCCTTCACTTTACCTAGAGGCAGTCTTTCTACCAAATCCTCCCAGAGGGAGAGAATGTCATTTGAAGCTCGCAGGACCTTCTTATCTCCATCTTCTCTTGTTGCCATTATTTTTGCTCTCTGAGGTTTGAATTCCCACAAGGCGATGTTCTTTATTTGGGAAAAATCATGACCCTGTTAATTTAAGCTAACATTTCTATTTAAGCTGGTTTACACAAAATAAAATAATCTGGAAAGCAAAAAGAAACCTAGAGGAGATGACATTTTCCCTGTAAATAAATGGCCTACAATGAAGCAAAATGTTAAATTCTACAGTGGCTAGTCCTTCCAAATAGTCTAGCTTCTTCCCTAACTAGTTATAGGGACCAGTTACCTACTTTGCTTTTCTCTGCCAACTCTAGCAGAGAGGGAGGCTGTGGAGCAGGACCAGGAATGTGAATAAAGGGAGCATTTCGTCCTCATCAGTGCCACCTGGCTGCTGAGGCACAACAGCTCTGGCCACCAAGAATGCACAAAACGTGCAATGCTCAGAGTACAACCCCTGGAAGGCACCTGCTACTGCTGTCCACGGTGCACCGTCATCGTGCCACCTCTGCTTCCCTCAAGTCCACGTGAGGTACAGACCAAAGGGACAGCAGATGCCAGGGAAGACCCCTCTTGGGGATGCTTAGAAATCAGAGGATCAGCAGAAACACGTTGCACCTACCGAGCCCACACTTAGAGGGGCAGCCTGCAGCTTTTGCCGTGTTCCATTAACACAGCAAAGAGGATTTTGGGGAAGCACAATGGATATGTTTTGAGTACAGCTTGTACAGGGACCAAGATAAAGGTCAAGGATGAGCTAATGAAAAGGAACCAATAAGGTGATGTCACAAAACATCCACGGAAAATCATTATAGGTCCAAATGCTGAAACTCACCCTGTCATCCCTGCCCACCACTCATTTGCCCCTTTCAGGTAACAGGAAATGGCAGGTGAGAAGAAAGCTTTAAAAAGGACACGCCTCACAAGTGGCTCTGAACTTCAGGAATAGTCAAAGAATAATTTCTCATCTCCTTGTTACTGCTCTAGTCAATTACTTTGTTGAAAACATCAGTAGAACTGAAATAGTCATAAGGCCAAACTCATAGTCTACTTACAGATAGAGTAAGAGAGTGTATGAGGAGTTTTTGGCACAGGGATTGTCACCCAGATACCAGAGAAAGTCCTGTCATATATAACAATAAGCAAAGCAAAAGACTCACTCAACAAGCAATTTTTTAAGCTAATGCATGTGAACCCACAGTGATAGATTATGTGAGGGATGTTAATCTCCACCTTGAAAAGCTGAGCATGAAACTTAGGAGGTGTGAGCGAATAAGCTCTCATCCATTTCTAAGAGTACTTACTAATGTGGTATATAATGTCTGTTTTCCTTGGCCATTCCATTGGTATAATTATTTGTAATTAAAATAGCCTAAGGACAGGGGATTTAGCTCAGTGGCTCTGGTGCCTGCCTTGCAAACATAAGGTCATGAGTTCAATCTTCAGTATCAAAAAAACAAACAAAAACCAGCAAATAACAGCTTAGGCTAACAGAGAAGAGGCTGGCTGACTATTGGCGGCATCAACTCTAGCCACATAACTATCATTAACTACAGAGATCAGGAACAGAGTCCTAAAGGAGGAGGAAGTCAGGGCACAGTGGAGTTTCACTCACGTATCACGGGGAAATGCTGCAGCAGATAAACAGCAGCGTGGACACGGGCGTGAGACTGACGGCTCCCTCCAGCCTCACTTCACTTTTGTCAGCTCAGATCTCATTTCTCCGATCCATCCTTCCCTAAGCTCACTGGCCATGACTCCAGTGAGCCTCTACCACCAGTCTGTTTTGCAGACATCTTAATGCTTGTATTCTTTAAAATTATCTTTTCTTCCGAATGTGTTCCTGCCCTTCCTCTACCCTGAAATGTGAATTACATGAGAATAGTGACCTTGTCTATATTGCTTCCTCTCAATTCCACTGTTCACAGAAAACACTTGTCAAAAGGAATAGATGAACAGGCAAAGGAGGAATGGAAGATGAAGCCAGAGTGAAAAGTCAGACGTCTCCCAACACAAAAAAGTACAGTCCATGAAAGAAATAATTTATAAGGTGGATTCCATTAAAATTAAATAGTTCTTCCCTGTGAGTAATACTGGCAAGAAAGAGAGTCTAAATTACAGACAGAAAAAAAATATTTGCAAAACCTATGTTTGATAAAGGACTGTCATCCAAAATATATATAAAAAATCTGTTAAAACTCAATAATAAGAAAATAAACAACTCAATTACAATGTAAACAGGCATAGACTCAAACAGATATTTCAAGGAAGAGCATACAAGAAAGCATGCAAAGCATTTCTCATCACAAATTATCAAAGAAACTCAAAGCAGCATTGTAATATCACCATATTCCCATTGGCTAAAATGCAGAATCCTGAAAACACCAAGTTCTTAGATAGGACGTAGAAAAGAGGAATTATTATTCATTGTTGGTTAAAATGCAAATGATGGAGTACCTGGAAGGGAGTTTGTAAATTTCTTTAAAAGTTTACATTATTTTAGCGTGCTATGGTCCTGGTCACTTACCGAAGTGTGTTGACAATTCATGTTCGCATAAGATGTATACATGGGTGTTTATATAGCATTATTCATAACTGCAAAAACCCATAAGTACCTAATTTGTCTTTCAGGAATTACACAGATAAATAAATGCAGTATATATTGACCACAGAATGTCATTGTTGACATTATAGGAGTTGTCAAGGTATTAAAACACAGAGGCAATTTAAATTGTTATTAATAATTTTTAAAAATCTGAAAAACTGCTTAATGTAGAAGTCCAACTTTGTAACATACAGCTTTTGTAATAGTTTGCTTTTGAAAAGTCAAAACAGTTTATATAATACAAATATGTATCATTGTTACAGGTAAGGATGGGAGAAGGAGGAAGTAGAGCACACAAGATGCTTAAGGCAATAAAATTTGAGCATTTGCTATAGAAGTGAATGCCTGTCCGATATTTGACAAGATTTGGATAAGAGGGGACAATTTGATTGTCCAAAATGTACGGTCCTGATGTGGAGAACAGAGGCAGGCCGGGATGCTGTTGGAGAGGACAGACTGTGCGTGGATGCAGACAGAGGCCAAGTCAGACTGCTACACCTCAGCTCAGTCCTTCGGGAACCAGAGATCATCTTAAAAGATAAAGTGTATTTGAAAGGAGAACAAACAAAACACACGCAAAAATAGGAGCCCAAACAAAACAAACGACAACCAAAAATCTCAAGCTGCAGGATTCAAACCACATTTCGGGTGTGTGAGTTGTTGAGAGGGAGAATAAAAGTGTCAAGACATGGAAAAATGTTTCTTACAAAGTTTTTATGGATACTAGAGACAGAGACCGCAGCCATGAGCAGGGCCCTGAGAGGTCGCAGAGTTGCTTTAAACATGGGATGAAAGCAAGTTTTATTTAATTTGTAAATTGATCTATGAGATCCTGACATTACAGATCTGTATTAAAGAGAATGTCAACTGTTCTTTTCTCTCTTGGGACTGGTTTCTTGGCAAAGATTTCATCCTATTTCCTCAAATAAAATATTCGGAACCACCATCTACTTCTTCCACTGAATCTATAATGGCTATTTTGCCCAGATAGTAGTCATGTATGGATGCAAACCTTATCAAATGTTCCCTGATCAATCACATCAGACAAGAAAAATTGGCAACTGTGCAGCAAAGTGCAGGTTTTCAAATGCTTTTCTCCTTCAGGCCCTGAGGCATTTGGCCAGCTCTGAATGACCTTCTCTCCCTTCCCCTCAGCCTGGCTTCATGCCAGAAACTGTCCCACTGGTCAGTAACTTCTTCACTTTCCTGAGTGCCGCTATACATGACAAAATTATAATATTGTGCATATTTATCTATATTTTGATTTTGTTAAGGTTTTGGAATTTGAGCTAAGTTGATATGTATTGTTTTAGTTCATGTTGTACTATTTGATAGTTTTAAATTTGTGACTATATCTTAGTTTATTTAATAATCATCATTTTCTCTTCTGAGGATCACCTAAGATGTTTAAAATTTTTCCCAAATCACATAAAATGATATGATATTAATGGTTACATATACTTGAAAATTTCTTTCTTTCTTTGTTTTTTTTTTCTTTTTTTATGGTTTTTTGAGACAGGGTCTCACTTTGTGGTTCAGGCTGGCCCTGAGCTCAGCCTCAAACTCACATCACAACAATCCTCCTGCCTCTGCCTCCCAAGTGCTGGGATTACAGGCGTGAGCCACCACACCTGGCACTGTGGTGTGTGGTACTGATTGCTGCTGGGGTGAGTCTCCATGCCCAGTATTGTTATGTGGTTACCGGGGATCGAACCCCGGTCCTTGCGCTTGCAAGACAGGTGCCAGAACCACTGAGCTATATCCCCGGCCCTTGAAAATTTCTTTAAAGTACATTCTTATTAGAGATTTGGTGGGTCAGAGTTATGTAAATAACATAATTTATCAGTATTACCAATTGTCCTCTAAAAATAACAGTCATTATCTCACTTATATATTCCAAAATGGGTCACATCCTTACCTAGCCCTGGAGAATCATTTGATTTTACATTTATGTAAATACGAAAGCTATCAAATTATATTTTACTATTATCTTATTCAGATTTCCCTGATACAGCACCACACTATTATCACATATTTACTAAGCCACTGGACTTTTAACTTTTGAGAATGTTAATTTTATACATATTGCCTGCATTTTAGACTGAGCTGTTTTCTTTTTCTTTCTTTCTTTCTTTTTTTTTTTCATTGTATAGAATTTCTCTATAAATCCTGGACACTTATCTTTTGTCAGCTTTATGCATTGCAAATACCTTCTCACAGTCTGTGGCTTGTCTTTGTTTTGTTTATGACGTTTTTGGGTGAACAGATGTTTTCAGTTTAACAAATTCAAATTTATCCACTTTTACCTTTATGGTTTGTTCTCTCTTGTATTGATTTGAAAAAGAAAATCTTTCCAAACCAACAACTATAAATGTAATGTCTTATTCTTCATAACAAATGTTTGAAAGTTTTATTTTAGGCAGTTGGTATCTTTTGCATTAATAATTTAATTTGTGTCTTAATATTTTCATTGTCTAGTGAATACCTGAGTCAAGGATTCTACTTTATTCTTTAATTGAATCTTGACTTGCTTTTTGAAAATTCACTGCCCTCTTTCATTACGAGGCCATTACTAAACACTTAACCTCTGGCTGAGGTTTTCCCCCCAAACATCTGTCACTGTATTTCTAATTATTTTTACTGAAAATGTGTAGATACCTGCAGTAGACAGAGAGGGAATCTAAATAAGTGAGCACCATGAAGAAAATGTTTTGGGAATAATCGAGAATATTGGGGAAAGAGTGCACTTTATAAAAAAGGGGGAGAAATTATTCAGATCTGGCCAAATGTGCAAACTATGGACATAGAATAGTCAAATTTCTGATTTTTTAAAATATTAATCAAGACTTTTAAGATATAAAACCTCCTGATTTTTCATCAACACTTTAAAATGTTTAAGTGGATGATATGGAGATCTGCACGCTGTACAGTCTAAGTTGCTGAAAGTGCACACTTCATGTCCATCAGACATGAATTTCACAACCAAGCATACAACTTGGTGGCTGGATGACCTCAAAAATATTGTTAACTTCTCTTAGCATTAATTGTGACAAGCTAAAAGCTTAAGCAATGATGATTCTTCTCCGCTTGGTTGCCTGATGTTCCAGTAAGATCACAACGATCAATTCCCTGATACAATGAACATAGTAAGTAGGTATGAGAAGACTTATTACATTATAAAAGACCACGTGGATTACTTAACTATCACATTGCAGGCCATTTTATTCTCCGTGCCAATTTCTGTTGGCATTGAAGCCCATTTTTTAGTTGCCACTAACATTTCCAAGTTCCCATCAGAGAAAAATATCTAGTCTCTTTTCCTCCACAGAATATCCTACCATGTGGAAACCATAATTCTAATCCGACCTTCCCCATGATCTAAATAGGCAAAGGGCCAAGGAACTTGCAAGTGACTCTGGCACAAGTGCATTCCCTCATGGGTAGCAAATAACACAACAGTGTCACTCCAACAACCTGTCAACAGAACCCAGAATCTACTTCGGGAGAACCCGTGAGTGTTCACATCTCCTCTTCTGCCTTTGTTTACTGGGTGCACAAGTCACCCTCAGGGCTTCTCTAGCTTCAGTTCAACCACTTTATTGATATATAACTCAAAAAGCACCGTGTCCATTCAATAATTCTTTCTTTTGCTTTTGTGTATCTTTCTGTGTGCATCAGGCAGCATTTATACTAATGTTCTCATGAATGCACCGAATATGTATTTGCTTCCCTCTGTGCCAGCACACAGACTGTGTAGTTCTGTGCCTGTGGACCTCTTCCCTATAGGAGCTCCTTTTCCAGGTGTGTCTGGGTGTGTTTGAGTGTGAGCCTGCTAGTGTGCGTCCATCTCTGAGTGGGCGCCGTCAGTCACTAAGCATCCTTCGTGCTTCCTCCACAGTCTGTTCCTGTGTTCATATCCATTCTCAGCACTGATGCGTTCCTGGTACAAGACAAAATAGAGCACTATAACTTTAATTTGGTTAACTGTTCAAACAGTCCCTGTAGACAACACATGCACCCAGTGATTTTAAACTGTGTTTTATTTTGTGTTTCTTAATTTGTTATTTGTATGTTCACTTGTTTTTTACAACAACATCCATGCTTTACTCCTCAAGATGCTTTTGAGAGGTTGGTGCATAACCAGGGGCTGGTCCTGTGGTCATGAAAATCTTTAACTCTCCCAAAATTTAATGTACATCTCTGTACCAGTAAAAGTGTTAGATCTTTGCCTTGCCTCTGGAAATCTGACACATGCTTTCCTTAAATTTGACCTCAATTATATCACAAGGAGAGAGAGGTTAATTTGAATACTTTATTGCATGTGAAAGAGAATTTGTCCTTCCTGCCCCTTCCTGAGGAACAGGAAGTATCCCAAGAGGCTGCAGGTCTGAGACAATAACCCTTAAAGGAACTCAAGGAAGTGCTGAAGAGGAATTTCCCACCCTGCCCAGCCCTCCTCCCACCCTGGTAGCTGCTTGTCTCTTTTATGAGTAGATCTGTCTAATTAAGCAGATGTACTGCTGCCTTAATTTCCATATAAATTCTTCAGAGCCTCTGTGGGAGTTTGGTAAAATCAAAGAGGATTTATTAGTATAATAAACAAAGTGTTTTATTAAAAAAAAAAAGAATGCATGTTTTGCAACATTCCTTCTAGAAAGAGGATCAGGCAAAAGAAAATAATCTTATTTGTCTGTAAAATATAACAAAATCAGCCTCATGGAACCAGAGGATATGAAAGTGGTTTCTAGTGGAAGCAGAGAAATAGCAAGATGTGGATATAAAGGTACAATTTTTTAGTTACAAAGTGAAGGCTTTTGCTTCCACAGAGTAAAAGTCAAAGCACCAATGAGAAAATTTCCTTTGCTTATTAAATTTCTCTTGAGGGAAATATTATATAAATTAGGGTATTCTTTAAAACCAAAAACCCTAATAAGACGAGGTAGAAGATTTGCTACCCTGATTTAATGATGCCTACCCCTACAGAAGAAAAGAAATGAGGAAGACATTAATAGTATAATCTATCAGGGAACATCAGTGATGTTTTAAATAATACTTTAGGCTTCAAAATATAGACAAATTAAAGGGTTTGGGTGAATTGAAATAGTTGCTACCATTTTAGGACGGTCCTTACACACCACTGTTATGCTTTCCTTCAGGAACTCATTTCATATTATTACTTAGGTCTTTTTTTTAAGTTATAATTTATAAATGAGAAAATTTAAGACTCAAATTTAATTGCCCAAGGCAATACAGTATAGGCTGCTAAGTCAGAGAAATATTCATATCCAGTCAGAGAGTAACTGGGCTCTGAAGGAAAACCAAAGGTGTCACAATTATGGCTGGAGCTGCAGAAGCCACTTCTTCAGGATAAAGTCATAATGGACACCCTTCCCCAAGAGACGAGCAGAACTGTACCCAGCAACACCCAGCCCTCTCAGGCAGGATGTACCACCTGGTGGGTGACCAGAACACCTGGACCTATTCCCTCCCCACACTATACCTGCTTTAGTCACAGAGACAGTGAGGTTAAAGACGCTGGCCGTACGCCCTCACTACATGTCCCACTGCCCCACTGGATCAGTAGTAGCTAAGCAGTTGCACTTGTAATCTCACTAGTTGATTATAGTTTGACACACATTGTAGCCACATTTCTGTATAAATTACTCCTGACAGAGAACCGCAGGGGCCACCCACTCGGGACACCTCTTGTCCCTCCAGAGCTATTTCTATTTCCCAATAAAGCTTTGCTACTCTTAACCTCTTTTGTCCTTCGGAATTAATTCTTTGAAATCAGGGGACATGAACCTGGCACATTTGAGACCCTGCAGGTTGGAGTTCCATTTCTCCTCTAACAAAATGTCCATCAGAATGGAATTGAGAGAACATGGTGATTGACAAAGACTTTTGTCAACCACTGTAGTTTCAGGTGCTGACCACTCTCATAATCAATGATAGTTTGACTAACAAAATAATTGCCAAAATGTTAGAGAAGCTTGGGATATCAAGACTTGAGATAGGTACACCCCACCTTTCTTAGTTACTGTACCCTAAGATATCTAAGAAAAAGATCTATAAGATCTTATATAGATCTCTAAGATCTATATCTCTATGTAGATACCTCTATGTCTCTATATTTTGTCCATTAAGTTTTCAAATGCCTTTTTCAGAAAGTAATGTGATTGTTTTCCCTGAAAATTGTAAAGACTGGATAAATGTTTGACCACAATGTTATAGTCACCTTTGAAACTTCTCAATCTAATTTGGTTACCTTATATTTGAGGAATATATGAACCCAGATAAGTTAATACCATAACTCATACATTACTAAATTTTAATCTGAGCATCTTTTCATATCAACTATTTAAGATAGATTTGTTGATCTTACAGACCTCTTGCTGGACTAAAATATTTTTAGATGGTCTTGTCCGATGAACCAAAACAACTTTTAAATAAGAAAAAACATTTTTTTCCATAAGTGAAAAGAATGTATCTTCTTCATTGGGAGGTGGGGTAGGCTGGGCTTTGTTCCTTTTCCTCTCTTTTAGTTTCTTTATTATCTTTTTCCTTTTCATATTTTTCTCTTTTTTCTTATATTTATTTCCTTTTTTGCTATTTACCTTTCTATTCTTTTTTAAATTTTCTTCCTTCTGAGTATTCTCTATCACTATTAATTTCATTTTATTTCTCTTTAGGAGATCCTCTCACTTTTTTCTACTTTTCATATCCTATTGACTAATTTTTCAGATCTTGCTTTTTGCATTCACTCATTCTGTCATTATTGTCATAGCTTTATCCTTAGCTAGTGAACTTTAAATTATTGCTCTTGATTATGCTTCCATTTTTAGTAGAGATAAAATTGTCCCATTTAGTAATTATTTACTAAAGGTTAATAATAGGACAATATTTGTTTTGTCATAATGTTCAATTAAAGTTGTAGTCTTCTTTTCTGTGGCTAAGGAAGATAGTTTTTTTGGTCTTTAAATTTTGTCAGTGTTCAGTCTGATGCTATAAACAATGCTGATTTTAAGACTATAGCCAAGCTGACATAGCTGCTGACACAGCTGTTGCTGATAATTGTTTTGGGGGTAATGAAGGTCCGTAAGGCTGGAAAATGCACTAATCAAAAGATACAGAGCTGAACAAAACAGTACAAAACATACATGACCAGCACAATTAGAGTCCTTGAAAAAGCTTAAAACAAATTCAGAAATTAAAAATCCTCTGGAAAGTATTGGCTGCAGGAGTGAACAGCGTGAGGACAGATGCTCAGAACTAGACAGCAGGACTCCTGTTTGATCCATTAACGAGAGATACATAAACAAGAATAAGAGAACATGAAAATGGGTCCAGTAGCCCCTAGATGACTCAAGAAGACCCATATAAGATTAATTGGAATGTGAAAAATCAGAAGGTAGCATAAATAGCATAAAAGCCTATTTACTGAAATAATTGCAGAAAGCTTTCCAAATATAGGAAAATAATTCAACGTATAGGTGAGTGTGCTATATAGAACTTTAAGTGACTGTCGTCAGAAAAGAACCTCTCCATGACTGCCAGTCACTATTCCTGAAGTCCAGCACAAGGTTAGACTCTTTAAGTGGTTAGAGCAAAACAACAAATCTCTTCTAAAAGACTGCCAGTGAAATTAGATCAGTTTTCAATACCTTAAAGGCCAGGGGAGTGGAGTGAAGGATTTCAAGCCCTAAACGAAAACAAAGTGAAACACAGGCTAATCTACCCTGCAAAGATGCCTCTCTACATTGATGGCAAGGGGCCAGGGATTTAGTCTAAGTGGGGAGCAGGGGTAGGCTGGGTTTTGTTCCTACTTCCCTACCTTGGAAGTACAAGGGCCTGAGTTCAATTCCTGGTACTGAAAAAAAAAAAAAAAAGGCAGGGGAAGAAAAATGAATGGCAAAATAAATCCTATGCCTGATAATGAACATATAAATAAATTCATTATGAGCAAACCAGGGATCTAAAAGAATTCTCAAGGATACCCCAGAAAGAAAAATGAAGCCAACAATGGGAAAAGGTCTGAAAGAATGAAGCAAGGAGGGTGAACAATTAAGTAGAAGCAAAAGCTGAGGAAACTGCAACAAGAAAATAAAGATAAATCAATGACTATCAGTGGTAACTCTCAATGTGAATACTCTAAATCCTCACTTTCCCATCGTATCAGCTCCTAAATTCAAAAGACAAAGTCTGTCAGAATAGATCAAGAAACAAAGTCCAATGGTATGCTTTGTCAAAGAACACATGTAACTCAAAAAGAAAAAACATCAAAGGATAGAAAACAGTATCTCATTCAGTCAGAATGAGCAAAAAGCAGATGTAACTATGGTATATGCAAAGTGGATATTAAGCTAAAACTGAAGAAATAAGAAAAGAACATCACTATATGTTATTGAAGGAAATGATCCAACAGAAAGAGTCAATGACCATCAATAAACATATAAACACCAGGGCTGGAGATTTAGCTCAGTGGTTCCGGTGCCAGTCTTGCAAGCACAAGGACCTGGGTTCAGTCCCCCAGTAACCACATACCATACTGGGCGTGGAGACTCACCCCAGCAGCAATCAGTACCACATACCACAGTGCCAGGTGTGGTGGCTCACGCCTGTAATCCCAGCACTCGGGAGGCAGAGGCAGGAGGATTGTGATGTGAGTTTGAGGCTGAGCTCAAGGCCAGCCTGAACCACAAGTGAGACCCTGTCTCAAAACAAAACAAAACAAACATATAAACACCAAACAATAGCATGTCAAACTTTATAAAACAATTACTATTAGACATAAAAGATTAAATAATAAGTACAAATAAGGTGAGGACCTTAATACCCTACTCTTCCAAATAGAGAAATAAGTAGACCAAAAATTCAGTCAAGAAATATCAAAGTTGAATTAAACCTTTGAACACATGGGCTTATCTATTTATAGAGTGTCCCACCTACCAACAACAGAATATACATGCATTCTCAACAGCAAAAACAGAAATTTGCTCAAAAGTAGATTACATATCAGCCACTGAAGCAAGCTTTTGTAAATGTTTAAGAATTGAAATTATTCCATGCATATTAACAGATCATTTGTAGCACATTAAGTCCACAAATCACTCACCAAAGAAAACACAAATTATTCAAATGCATGGAAAGCAAAAGATGCATTATTAAATAAATAATGTTACAGAAACAACCAAGGAAGACATAGGACTATTTCTAGAACTAAACAGAAAGATGATAAGAGCAGTCCTGAGAGGGAAGCTTATTTGGAATGAGCCCTGAGATATATAACTTAATGCACCTCGAGGTCCTGGAATAAAAAATAAGAAAAATAATGCAAACACAAAGCTGGTAAAGGAATAAAATCATAAAAATCAGAGCAGATATCAAAGAAATTGAAACAAAAATAATACAAAGAAGTAATGAAATGAAGTGTTGGTTCTTTTAAATAAATTTAACAGACAAATTCTAAGCTAGTCTAACAAAAATGGAGAGAATAAAAGAAAATTAATAGAATTACAAATGAAAAATATAAGGCTGGGGATTTAGTTCAGCTGATATTGCCTCCCTTAAAAGCACCAGGGCTGAGTTCAGTCCCTGGTACAGTTAAGAAAAAAAAAGAAAAGAAACGAAGAATATGGAATCACATTGGACACTACCAAAATCCAAAAAATAACTAACACTATTGTATCATCCTTATACCTAAACATTGGAGAATTCAGAAAAAAATTCTAATACCAACAATTCTCAAGATTTTTAAGAAAACTGAAAGAGATGTAATACTCTTACAAAGATCCCCCCTGCCCGCCTCTGGAAACAACTATTACTCTGATTCCAAAATCAAGCAATTCCAAATCTTTTTTCAAACCAAAAAAGAACTATAGAGGAATCTTTTTAATTAATAGAGACATATTAATACTGAGCAAGTTACTGGCAAAATACATACAATGAATTATGCAAAAAATTTTACATCATGACTATACTCCATCTCAGGAATGAAAGGATGATTCAACATACACAAATCAATAAATGTAATGTTATGTCACATAAGCAGAAGCAAAGACAAAAATCACATGACATTTCAATCGATGTAGAGAAAATGCTCAATAAAATCCAGTATCATTTCATGACAAAAAGCACTGAAGTAAATAAGTAGAGAAGGTTCTTATCTCAATCTGCTAAAAGATACGTATCGCAAACCTACTACTGACAGAAGAGGGGAAAAGCTGGAAGTTTTCACTCTGAAACCAGGAATAAGACAAGGATGTCCACTGTCACACTGCTATTCAGCAGAGCACTCAAACATTCACCAGAGCAATTAGGCAAGAATACGAAATAAAATGGATAGACAGAGGAAAGGAAGAAATCAAATTATTGCAATTGGCAGAGCACATGATCTCCAAAGCACAAGAAAAACAGCCAATAAAATGAAGAGACAATCTACAAAATGTAAAGAATATTTTGCCAGCTATTCTTCAGCGACCACAACGTCTAGTGAGATAAATCAGATGCACAATCTCAACTACTTCACAATCCTCTTACATGAAGAACCTAAAAGATAAAGTGAAAAAAAGAGCCTGAATAATAGGAATTAGGGAACTAGATTATAAGAGAAGGGGGCAAGAGATTAAGGGAAGGGGCTGGGAGGGGAGGCATAAGGGATAAGAAAGGACTGGGATGTGTTATGTACCCGTAGCACTCCACACAAGCAGTGTAAACATAATGTATCACAAAATGTACACAAATGAAAAAGGAGAGAATCAAGAAAAGGATGGAGAGAGGAGTGAGGGAAAGGAAAGAGGATAAAAATGAAGGATTAAGGTGTGTTACACACATGTACCAGTTCTCCATGAAGAACGTACACAGTGTAAAACAAACACGTACTAATTACTAAACAGCCACCCCACCCCCACCCTACCCCCCACCCGGTGTGCTTCAGTTGCTCCTCGCGGTAGGACCGATGCAACCGTCATCCCACCTTCAGAATGACTGGTGAACTGTCTTTCAGTATTCTGATTGTAGTTGCCTTTTCATTTAGTCTAACACTGTCTGACATTTTTTCCCCATTTCACACGTCCTAGTCCATTCTCTTGAGGGGGTCCTTCCCTTCTCTACACTTCTGCAGCCCTTAGCTTATTCTGAAACCTGTGCCATTTGTAATCGGGGTTACACTAGAGTCTCCTCTAAAGGCCTGCAGAGTTTATGGAGACTTGGGTGCTAGATTCATTTTATGGGATTTACTATATCTAAGGGAGCCCTAATTTAGGACAATAATTCAGCTATTCGTAGTAAATGAGAATGCATTCCAAAACTCCCAAATCGTCATAGCTATCACCATCTGGATGATGAAATATCACAGACCCACGTGGAATAATAGAAAAATAGACCAATAAATGCACAATCGTTAGTATCCAATGACATTAGTTGTAGAGATAGAGATGACACAGATACAGCCATCAACATAGATATTGATGGAGCTCCAATACTTTGGGCCAGAAGAAAGTATGAGATTTTGTCTTCTGTGATGGCACAGAAAAATTTGGAGAACAATAAGTAAAATAAAGAAGCTAAACATCTGAGGAAACAGTGCTTGATCTCACTCTTGTGAGAGGATAAAAACATCTACTCTCACAGAAGCCAAGAGATGACTTGTGGTTACCGGAAGCTGGGACAGGAATATGGACAGCATGGGAAGAGGAGTGGGGAGGGTTGGGAAGGACAGGTGGAGCATTCCAGGTGCAGAAGACAGGGATGGCTGGAGTTCCATTGCAGCATACCATAAACAGTGACTTTTGTGTTGGTCACTTTCAATGTGAAGAAATGATGAGTGTTTAAAAGGCAGGATATGTTGTTTATTTTAATTCAATCATTGCACCATGAATTCATGAGTCCAAACATTATGCTCTACCCGATAAATATATGTAATTTGTATATGACAGTCAAAAATAAGATAAAGATTGCTAACATGCAGCGGCAATCCCTGTTTGGTTTTTTTCTTGGTGATAAACATTTGTGTTCAACTCTCAGAGTTACGACAGCTCAGCCTCAGTATTTGAATGTCAAATATGCCAGAGGAGTATCATCCCTCCAGTGCCACTCCAGACATCTCTCCTGTAAATATCTGTCCCCAGAAATGACCCTCCTGAAACTTCCTTTGGAGGAGAAGGCTATTTGGGTCTTTTTGAGGGAATGCAAATTTGAAAAACCAGAAGAAGCCCTTAATTGCTGAAAGTGTGCGCATGTGTGAAGCTACAGTCCTTCAAAAATAGTTTGTCCTTCTTTATACAACCATTTATTTTATAAAAATTTGACTTTAGTCATGATCAAGACTTAGTCACTGTACTGAACGATCATTTACATCAGGGAAATTCAGCACAGGAGAAAAAGGTGCAGAGGGGATGATTAGCTTTACTCTTCCTAGAGACTAAAGGGTCGGGACCACTGTGCAATGCTCACAAAATTGTGATTCATGTAGTTCAGACCAGAAGGCTCTAATGGAGCCACCAGGAATACACAGAAAAGTAATTATAACGAGACACTCACCTTTCTTGTCATTTATTAAACACCTCCTACAGTAATTCCTCCTCTGCCTTTTGCAAAAACCTTTCACAAAGTCTTTCGTATATACAACTACCAAGCAACACAACTCTAAGTATCAGAAAGGTGATTACTGTTGTTCTTTATTCTGCCAATATTTTTTTCTTCCAATTCTTTTTCCTTCAGAGGCTTCCTTGGAACAGGAAGGAACCAGAATGATTTAGAAAAGCTGGAAAATCCTCTTTAAAGTTTATGGGAAAATGGGAAGCAGAAATTCTTGAACTTTCACATCTATATTTTTTATTCAGAACATTAAATGAAAATACAACATTTGATTCAGTAGAAGGTCTCTTTTATAGCCTCATTTCCAACTCTCCTCCAGGGCAGCCAGTAGTTTATCTGAAACATGACACCGGTGTGCATGGAAGCCTTTCTGTTTTCTTGTATATTTGCTTTTGTAACTTCTTTTCAAATGATATTATCTTGGACTTAACAGTCATTATCCTCATCAAATGCTGAACTACCAAGAAAGAAATAGAAACTGGAACTCAGGGAATATAAAAGAAATGTGGAGGGCTTCTCTATGAAGTGCTGATAGTTGTTTAAAGAACACTATTGGCTCATTTATTTTAATGGTGTTTCATTTCTTGTTTCAGTTTGTAATACCTGTGGGACTTCGGCCATAAACGCTGACGTAGACAAGTTTCATTTAGTAAACCTTAATGCATTTGCTCTTTTCTGATTGGTGCTGAAGCAAACCAGTCTCTGGTATCCCTGTTACCCATCAGATCCGAGCCCGACGTCTCCAGCTGACCTAGCGCTGTGGGCCTCTAAGCGCTCTCCAACAAAATGAGGCTCTGTGAGACCCTTGGCAGTTTTCCTTTCCTGCGACAGCAAGACCAAAGACCCTCTAGGGCTTTGGTAGTTTCTTACTGCATGGAAAATATGGAAAAACTTACTTTAGGCAAAGGGAGATCAAGCTTTCTGAAGAAACAAAGTGACAACTGACTGAAGAGTTTTGAGCGTTTTCTGAAAGGCCCTCCTTCCATTTACAGGCTAACTCTTACCAGCTCTATGACCCTAATGAGTGCCCTTAGGTCAGCAGAACAGCTTTTCATTTGAAATACGGAATTCATAATAGCACTGTCATAAGGATTCAGTGAAATAATGCTTAACAGAAGACCTAGGCAAATGCGTGTGCTTCACTATGGGTTGATCTCAGATAATGATAAGGAAAAATAATCGTGAGAAGGACACCAAAAGATGGAGGTAGAAAGGAAGGGAAAGATAATATAAAACATGTATGTTCATGTACCGACAGTTCAGGATAAAAGTAATCATTATGTAGTGTGAAGAAACACTAATTCAAAAGGATTAAGTTTTAAAATTTTTTTTAAAAAAAGGCCTTATGTCCACCTTCTCAGAGTAGTGGTGTGTCCTGGGAAGGGCATCAAGTGTGTGACCTTTACTGTGTGTGACCTAGAAGAGAGCACCTCAAAGGAGGAGTTAAAATATAAATTAGTTGAAACACGCTGAGGAGTGCAATACAGTACACAGGAGTTGACTACACTATGCTTTCTTTTTTGGTGTTTAAAATGTTCCATAATGAAAATATTAAAATGAATAGAAAAAAGTCAAAGTCTTGGGACGGTGGCCTTAGGACCATGGGTGAAGTAGAAGGCTTGCTAAGCTTTGATTTGCATTTATGTATATATTTTTTCACAGAAATAGCCTATTCTCATTGTTGTCTTTATTTCTGCAAGAACATTTTACTGCGCTTGTGCTTCTAAGGTTCTTTTAAAGTATTTTCTGCAGTAAAATTTCCTCTTACACAAGAAAGAAACAGAGCTGCAGAGGGAGCCCGAATATCCAAGCTCTTCTCGAAGTAATAGCTGCATCTGTGCAACTGGCTAAGAGATAATCATTCATCTCTACACGTGTTTTTCTCTCTTGTTTGTTTATTTTTTATTTTGTTTTGTTTTTATGGGACCTTTGAGAAAAGAAAGCTAATGAAATAAATTTAATGTAAATAACAGTATTCAAGGAGGCCACAGGGCTCTAGGGTTACTGGTCAACACAGTATGTCCTCTTGTCTGAAGCCCCTGTGCTTCCTCAGCTCGGGAGGGACCTGTGCACTCTCTCCCTGTGTCCACGTGAACAACACTTACTCACGCCACATCTTGGCTTTTCTAGGAACATCTGCTTTCTTGCCTATCCTGAATCTGGTAAGGATGGGCTTCCGGAAAGTCAATGATTGGCAAAGACTTAGATAGCATTAAAAAGGAACAATTGTGTGAGTGACAGGGGAGCCGAGCTGGGGAGCATCTTCCTCCCCAGCCCTGAGACGGTGAGGACAGTTACCTTGTACCGTGTTTTCATTGCAAGGTTTTGTCTTAGCAGCGTAAAGATGGGTAAATGCAGATGTTTTCGCGATTTTAAAAGTTAAGAGTATTATGAATTTTCTGATCTTTCCAAATTTGCAACCTAACAATATACAGCTCAAAACTCTGTGACTGACACAAAATAATGCCAAAGTAGAACAGTTTCTCATATAATAGTTTCTCTTCTTTTTGTTTTGGTTCCATTCTTTTCCTTTAAAAAAACCCAAAACTTTCAACTTCTATTTTTTTATTTTCAAATAAAAACTAATATCTACATTTACCATAGAACCTTCCCTTTTCCTACTCTCTAAGCTCTTCTCCTCTCTCTCTGTCTCTGTCTCTGTGTCTCTCTGTCTCTTTCTCCTCTCTCTCTCTCTTCTTTTTAATTAGATAATAACATGAAATGAGAGGGCTGGACCCATGAAGAGATACCTAAAATATATCTCAAATGTTTCTGTTATGCTACCTGAAGGGGAAAAAATAACTATGTACTAACTACATACATGCAAAATTATTACAATGATTACCAGATCTCACCAAAGAAATAATACAAATAAATTTAAATTGGTAGAAAACATTGAAAAAAATTGTAGGGGAAGAATATGATTTGCTTTCACCAATAACAGGGATGTTTGCCCACCTGGCTTTCATGATAACAGTGCTAGTGGTAAAGAACATGTTTTCCATTTTTTGAGGCAAAATAAGAACAGCAATACACCCCACAAAAATAATATGTTCTTGGAGTAGGTAATGGTATCAGTGGGAATTTATCTTAAAGAAAAAAATAACATTAAAACAAAGCAAACATTTAGAGTTATCCCAGACACCATTGGAAGGTTTCAAGTGATTTCAGTGCATCAACTCAATGGAAGATTCTGTAACCAGAACAACTGAGGTCTTGGAACCACTATATTGCCATGTAGAGAAGTTGATATTAACTCAGCAAAGCAGGAAAAACCCATAGCAATAGTAAAGTCAGCACAATGGAAGATGCTCAGCAGCAGTTTTGAAACTTACCATCGAAGACAGCAAGGCCTGAACTTGCCGTAGTCCAGACTTACTCTCTGCTTCCCTCACCAGTGCGGTTCTATGGCGGCTCATTATCAAACTGAGCTTCTGAGACTGACCAGTTATATCCTTGCTGTCTCTGCACAAGTCTAACTAAAGGAACTCATGGTGGCCTGTGGTCCTGCCCAGTTGGGATGGCAAAAGAAAGATACAGAACAGGAGTTTACTGCTGGGCAGAACTAAGCATTACAAAGTACAGCCACTTTACACCTGCCAGCCTCTCTGCTTGAAAAGAATCATTAATAAAGAAAAGTGTTTCAGAGAAAAATTGCACCAAACAGAGTTAAACAAGCAAGAAAAACTATTCCAAACCATTGCCTTACCAGAGAGAAACAGAACACAGCCCCTCACTGAAATGAAGGTCCAGTTGGGATAAGTGGGTAGAACAGTAGTCAGGAGTCTCAGGAAGGGATGGACCCCTGCATCTGTACTTGGCACATACTGGTCAGGATCTCACACTCTGACAGGGACAAGGGGCATCTGTGCTATTTTTTGGACTGTATTTCACAGAGATGGCTCCTGGGTCATTGAAACAGACATTCTGGGGTTGTAAAAGGGGTAAGAACCTGAAAAGAAGGTTTAAACCTCAAAGGAAAATAATTTATAATTGCAAGATTTCCAGAGTAAATAGTCTAAAAAGGGGGGAGTTGGCACCTATAACAAGAAATACATGACTGCATTGTCAAACTAAGGGAAGTATCAAGGCATTCACAGTTGAGGGACAGCATCTGTGTGAGGGCACCTGACTAGGATCACATTTATTCTGGGGACCAGAGAAAGGTCCCTTCTTCCAGAACTGCTATGTATCAATGACAGTACCATTATTATCATCAATTTCATACATCAGTTTAATGGTGTTGCAGGTGCAATAGTGTGGTTTCTTATCATATGCCATGTGAAATTAGACTTTGGAAGTGAACCTTCTGAAAAAAATTTGTGGACTGGAAATTTAATAGTTTTTGGAGTCCACACTGTGAGCAAGTGAAGGGAACAAGGGGGAGAAGTATGGATATGATGAGTTCCAGCAAGCGTCTCAGTTAACCCATGGGAATTTGGAGCTCAGGTCGCCCTGCAGAGCTGTCCCTTCTCAGGAGGAGGGGCCCCGAGCCACGGGGCCTCCCCCGAGGAATCCTGGATTTGAGCTCCTCCCACCCCACCAGGAAAAGCCACACAGCCTGCTGAATGAAGCATCTTTCTTCACCTGAGGACAATTACTAGAAGGACGGAGTCAGTGCAAGGGTCAGCCACCACGACTCCTGGCAATGGCTGGGATGGTGATGTCGACTTCAGACGCAGAATGTAAACTGCACGGCGCAGATGGTCTAAGCTCCACATCTCAGCTCACACACTTCTTCCTCAAAATGTCATCTTGACCATCCAGTGTAACACATCCCATTTTGATCCTCTTTCTCCTAACTATAAATTAAGGTTTAAATTTATCAACACCAGAAATTATCATGTTCATTCGTGTGTTTGTTGTATCTCTCCGTCTGGAAAGACAGTTCCATATACAAGAACCTTATCTGTCACACCTACTTCTGTGTTCACAAAGAAACAGAGTCCATGACTTAAACAAAAGAGTAATATTTGAAAAAATATAAATGTACATTTATATTATAAATATAAATGTATTATATTATCTCTGTTCTAATAGAAAGTTCAGTAAGAGATTTTTGATCCACTCTCACAGGCGACCCATTTTTGAAAGTTTTTACCAATAAAATAGCTTTCTACAGGAATCCTTGTCCAGTAGAAGCCCAAGTTTACATGGTGCACAGGCGAGAGGTGTGTGTGAAATGGGTATGCAGAGATAAGGGATTTTTGGATCCAGAAACGCAAACTTCCCAGAACATATGGTTACAGATGAAAAGGTCAGCTAAGTGCCAGAAGTCCATGTAGGATCAAAATACACTGGCTTAAAATGATAAGTTTGAATCATTTCTACTTAAATGGACATACCTTGAGGATAACCTCATAAGTGAAATAAATAGGTCACAGATAGATACATATCGCATCTTTTATCTGGTATGAGAAAATGAAGATGTAAATGAGTCCTAGCATTGTATGTTATATATTGTGAAATAGAAAATGCTCAATGTAAAATAAGGTGAAAGGGGACAATGTTGAGACTGTAACAAAAAAGTAAGGAAACAAATTTTATATATATGGGGGGGTGGTAGGGTGGGTGGGGCTATGGGAAAAAATCAGAATTAAGTTGTGTCTTATACTGGTACAAATCCCCATTATGGAGTGCAATCATGATGTGTATATTTAATGTACCAATAAAGATAATTTAAAAAAATAAAAAAAAAAATACACTGGCTTAAGGACTACTTGCTGCAGCCCTTCCCCCCCCCCCCGCCCCCCCCCCCCCCCGCTATTAATTACTCAGATTAGCCTGGAGTCAGCCATGTAGCGCATCGCCCCGTCCTTTCCCTGTTTTGCCCTTGTCGCCTGCATAAATTCCTGCAGATGTCGTTATTTGGTCCTTTATCTTTGCTTCCTACACCCATCAAAAGCCACAGAAACTTCAGATTAGGGATTTTTCCTAAGACTCTCGCGCTCAGGGGTTTCAGTTACAGCAGCGCCTCCTGGAGTCTAAACTGGACAATAACATCAAGTAATCTCTTCTGCTGTGCTGCGCCAGGTCGTGGCCTATGACTTTTATGTATTTTGTCTGTGGCTCTTAAAACAATTCCTGGAATTTAACTGGTGTTCTGGAGGGATTTGGTCATGGATAAATAAAATAAATCTTAAAAATTGAGCACTTTTAACTCTGACCATTGGAACCCCAAGAAATATATCTGAAAACTCCTTTCTATAAAATCTAGTTATTCCCTTGTATTCTCAACCAGCTCCTACTTCATCTCTTCAAGAAACACTTCGGAGGTACTTTCCTTCATTCTCAACATGAACAGTTTCCCCAAATTGTCAGTGTCCAGGGCTGTTTTCTCTGGGCTGAGATCGAGGTCCTCTAAGAGCTTGCACTTGTTTTTCTGATCTAGGATTTTCCTAAATGACTCATATAGAAGATCCTTAGAAACACATTCTTCTCCCTAATTTTCAGACTTCTTAGTCTAGGATTTTACAAGAATAGAAGCAGTGAAAGTTCAATAAATGTCTGTAAATGTAGTTGTTAGCCACTGGTAAGACTGCAGGTTGATAAATTCTAAACCAATTACTTAAATTCCAAACCATCAGGAGACATAGTACACACCCATAATCCTGGAAGCCGGGAGGCTGGAGGAGGGGGACTGTCATGAGTTCAAGGCCAGTCTGGGTTATGAAGTTAGTTCAAGGCCAGCTTGAACTACAAAGGGAGACACTGTCTCTGAAAACCAAAAAAAATAAAACAGAACTGTATAATTAAATTTCATGCTTATGCTTCCTCTTTCTACCTTTATTTAGGTCTTTTTTTTTTCTTATTCCCTATTTTTATGTGTGATTTACTCCAAGGGTATTCTCCTTATCACGGAATCTAATTAAGGTTTACAATAATAATGCTAATGCTAATTGTCAAGAGACACACAATGCCTTGGATGCTAGTTTTTCACAAATATTCCAAGTTTTATAGTGAGTAATAAGGTTCCTAAGAATAAAAATAGAAGAATAATGCACAAAATTAGAGTATATGGAGTCAGAGCAAGAGTGTAAATTTGTGCAATAAGGTAGAAATAAAATAGAAAAACACAGATTGGAGAATCTGTACTTTATTAATATTCTGCATATTTAATGCAAATGGCCTCATTCCAAAATTTCTGGAAATAATTTTCAAAACTTATGAGACCATAAAGATCTAACATTTACCAGGTTTCCATGTTTGCATAATTACTACTGAAACTTTCTTCCTGTCCTGCTTATTTGTCCAGACACTGTGTTTAATAACTGGCCATGAGTGTGGGTAAGATAGTCTCAACTCTGACTTTTTAGATTTTATTCTGACATGAAAGACAGACATTAAACACAACATTACACACTCAATTAAAAAGCATGATGAATGATATTTTTGGTTAATCCCTGTATATATATATTTTTTGAAATAGTATCAGTCTGTCGTTGATTGCATGCCTACTTCACGACCAGTACTTCAGCTGATGGCTTACTAAACTGACACAACATCCTCTGCGAGTGACCATCAGCTCCCTCATTTTGCAGATTCTCAGAATGCAGTAACATTGGCAATACTGACTACGTGCTCTCCTCTTCTGTGATGTGGTCAGTCCTCAACTGCACTGTTTCCCTCACCTTCATGATCATCGCATGAACATAATCACAAAGGAACTCAAAGATAATTTTTCAAGGACATGATGCTAGCACTTAAGAAAGGCAGCATTCAGTAAGTGCCAGGCCCCTCCTTCGAACTTGCTGAGATAAAGAAAATTGTGCTATAGGATGTTAAGAGAAGCAAAATCACAGGCTCAGGATTACACACACCCTTGCAAAGTAAAAGAAAATGTCCACTGAGCATGTTTCACTCCAAAGCTTATGTCTTTACTACTCCACTAAGGGATTTGTTTCATTAATGTTTTAATTGGGACTTGGAGATATTGTGACTTGGGACACTAATGCATTTGAAGTTTTTCAGGATAAACCTCACATTGTCCCCCAGGGCAAACTGGCACTGCTGCTCTCAGGAGAGTCACTCCTGCCCAACAGTCTGGAAAATCCAACATTTTCTACCAAGTTCTCTCTTCCTTCCTTCCTGCCTCTGTGGAATGCTTTTGCCTGTAGAGGCTGCCCCCTTCATACCATAACCTCCAGCACTTACCCAGGTCGGGGCACTGCCTGAAGCCTCATCTACTTGTGACTAAGGCATTTCTGTGAACGCACGCTCTGTCCTCCCACTTCAGCCTTATATATTTGCAAAACAGGAAAATAACCGTTTATAGTTTCTACCGAGGACCCCACAGACCTGACTCAATTCATGCACAGTTGGATTAGATTATTTCAACTCCCTCCCCTGGACATGCCGATGCAAATGTGTGATGAAAGGGAGAGGCCAAGGAATGAAGAATAGAGGGCTACATCCAAGCACCAGGCTTGTGGGAAGCAAAAATTATCTTTCAGACAGAATATTGGATAGAAAATGTGTCATCCATCTGGAAGAGTCTGACAAGAACCCAGAAGAGTCTATTTCTTCCATTTTGGAGATGGAGAACATATCAGGACAATCAGAGTGAAGATAACGTGCATGTTAATTTTAATACATGGCAGTGACTGGCCATTTACAGGAAGCTATGGAGATGGTCAGATGGATGAGACAAGGGACACGCTGACCCTGATGGGGGAGTTGCAGTCAGATATAAAGAAGAGGGGAATGGTCTATTGAGTTGGGCAACTGGATCCAGCAATGCATGCAGAGTGAAAAATAATAATCGGAAAGCAAATGGAATCCAGATGGGGGAAGCTAGGCAGCATGACTTAAAGCTCATGATTTAATCTGCAGACAATAGCAAACCACAGGAGTTCAAAGTGTCAAAGAGTATAAACCAGAAATGTGATTTGGGAACATTCAACTTGACCATTGGCAGTGGATTAAATGAGGAGACTGCCACAGACATAAAAATTGGTTATGAAGCTATTTAGCAGGAGCAAAGGAAGTAACAGAAGGATAAAGGCACAGGAGAAGGCAGTGAAGGCTTCAGAGGGCAAATGCACGCAGTTTTCACAAAGGCCAGAGGCGAGGATGAATGAATGAAAGCAGACAAGATCTGCAGTGGCCGAGCACAATGACCATGTAGTGTTGACTCTGTTCCAGGAATAATGTCCAGCACGTGACTTCTGCCCTAGCTCCTTTAAACTTCTAAATGACTGCTGTGAAGTTGCCAGCAGCCATGAAAGTATCCACAGCTATCGGCTTTATCTTATAGTTACAGTCACAAAAGCAAACAAAAGGTAATACAATTCGTCCAAATGTCTTCAATGTCCAAGAGGCACAGTTAAGATAATGAACCCAGAATTTTCCTTGCTCAGCCACAGTGCTTACCCATCAGGCTTTAATGGAGTTTTTTTTTTGTTGTTGTTTTTTGTTTTTTTGTTTTTTTTGTTTTTTTGAGACAGGGTCTCACTTTGTGGTTCAGGCTGGCCCTGAGCTCAGCCTCCAACTCACATCACAGCAATCCTCCTGCCTCTGCCTCCCGAGTGCTGGGATTACAGGCGTGAGCCACCACGCCCGGCACTGTGGTATGTGGTACTGGTTGCTGCTGGGGTGAGTCTCCACGTCCAGTATAAGTATGTGGTTACCGGGGATCAAACCCGGGTCCTTGTGCTTGCAAGACAGGCGCCGAAACTACTGAGCTAACTCCCGGGCCCAATTTAATATTTTTTTAATTAAAATCTTTATTGGTACATTACATATACACATCATAATTGCACGTCACAATGGGTATTTGTACCAGTATAAGACACAATTTAATTCTCATTTTTTCCTACCCACCCTGCCACCCCCTATATACATAAAATTTGTTTCCTTTCTTTTTTGTTATAATCTCATTATTTTCCCCCCTTCACCCTATTACACTTTGAGTATTTTCTATTTCACAATATATAACATACAATTCAAGAACTCATTTACATCTTTATTTTCTCATACCAGAGAAAAGTTGTGATGTTTACCTATCTGTGACCTATTCATTTCACTTATGAGGATATCCTCAAGGTATGTCCATTTAAGTAGAAATGATTAATGGAGTTTTGACACAGAGAATAAAGAGGCCACAGTGAGGATGCTGAGAGTAGGAGTGATAGGACACATATAGCCCAACACGCCTCACTCGCCAGATGCTGAAGGGCATTATGTAAGATCAGTAAAGAAAATACAGGAAGAAATCATTCCCATTTCTTTTTGTTTGTTTGTTTTGTTTTTTTGTTTTGTTTTGTTTTATTTTTGAGACGGGGTCTCGCTTTGTAGTTCAGGCTGGCCCTGAGCTCAGCCTCAAACTCATCACAGCAATCCTCCTGCCTCTGCCTCCCGAGTGCTGGGATTATAGGTGTGAGCCACCATGCCTGGCACTGTGGTATGTAGTACTGGTTGCTGCTGGGCGTGAGTCTCCACACCCAGTATAGCTATGTGGTTACCAGGGATCGAACCCGGGTCCTTGCGCTTGCAAGACAGGCGCCGGAACCACTGAGCTAAATCCCCGGCCCATCATTCCCATTTCTTGAAGGATAATTCTTCCAAGAAGTACATGATACACTTTATTTTTCCTTATTGAACCCACCTAGCTCCTTTATGAAGTGAGTAATACTATTACTATTCCTTTTTTAAAGAGTAAAGAAGCAGATGTTCAGGATGATGAAATAACTGACCTAAGATCACACAGTTCCCACACTAGAGAGACGTGGAATTGAACCTAGGACTCCATGTCAATGTCGATCTCCATAACCACTATCGACTTGTGTCCAACAGGACTCAGACTCAAGGCACCTAAGAAGGAATCACTTACGGTCACTCGTGAAGTTAGGGAAATATAGTTTTGACCACTAACTTTATACTGCAGCCTCTACATTTTTTGGAAATTATAAACATGGACCTATTGATGTGACAACCTGATTGACAGCCCCATGCTGTGACTGTGTCAGCCAAATGCGGCCCCACCGGAGGACAAGCACATTTCAGGAGAGCGGTGTTGGCTGGGCTGTGAGGTTGGAGGCCAGATACGGTGAGACAGGGGAAAATAGAGCTAAATCAGAAAAAGTAAGGAGTACTGGCTTTCCTTTTTAAACTTGAGGACAAGAGTATGTAGGAAGGAAGCGTGGGCTGCCTAACTGAATGAGGGTGATACATGAGCTCGTAGAAGGAACCAACAAATAACTACTACACAATGGCAGGTCCAGGAGGGGATGTTTGGCTCATTTTGCTTGTTTTTGTCACCTTATTTATTTTCTAAAGCAAGAGAGATTGAGGAAGTTTTTAAACAAAAGGAGGGAACCCAGTAGCCAAAGGTACCTGGGACAAATGGAAGAGGAGACAAAAACACAAGAAACTGAGATTTCAGGTGTGCAAGAAAAGGCTTTGTCTTGGGAAAAAGAAGAAATGACTTTTCTCAAAGTAATACATGTGGTTATGTGTGTGTGAAGCAGAGAGCCATCCAGCTAGAAGCCTCCAGCTCCCTGGGTGAGGACAGAGGGACTGCAGCGCCCACCCAGGTCCCCCCAAAGGTCAAATCATCCTGAACTGGGTGCTGAGCGCCTGAGTGGCTCTTTGAGTTACAGCAGGACTCTCTGGGTGGTGATGCCTCAAACTGACTTGAGCACAGTCCTTGGCCTGAGATGAGGAGGCCTGGACTTCACGCCAGATGGATTGCTGGTTTTCAGGGTCCTTTTGGATAAGATAATGTCCCTCCCAGATACTCAGTGCCCTCCGCTATGCAGAGAAAACCTTCAGTGGTTTCCAAATGCCCATAGGCCCATCCTGCACCATGAAAAAAATATCTTTTGTTTATTTTATGTGAAACAAAACATAGGAAAAAGTGTACTTCTCTGTTCACCTTGCTAATTTTTTCCAAGATAAATTCTATGTGTAGCATTGCTCGTTCTCGAGGAATTCTCCTGACACTGTCCCTTCGTTACTCATAATACTGACTTCCACCAGCAGCAATTAGCTTCATCTTTTATATCTTTTCTGCAAGTGAAATCACAGATTATGTGTTGTAGTGTGTCTACTTTCCTTCACTCAGCACTACTGGTGAGATTCATTTATACGGCACTGTATAATACTGAACCATGTAATGATGTCTGGTTCAAAATTTAGAAGAAAGAGAAACAAGTGCATCATTTTGAAAACTAAATTTACTTAAGTTTAAATGCTCTTCCATCTACTTAGTGATAAAATATCCTTTTTGGAAATTTACTGTTAGTTGCTAGGAATATGCTCTTGATATTTTACTTATTTTTTAAATTTTCATTTCAAATATTTACAATTGATTTTGAAAGCTTTGGTTCCATGGAAGGAGAAGTTGTCCCACCTCTGTGTCCACCTCTAGGTTCTAGACTTTGGTTCAAGCAAACTTGGGAGGCCATCTCGTGTGGGCAGACTCTCAGAGGTGCCTGGGAAAGACACAGCCAACGAGCACTGACATGTCCTGGGAGGGAGAAAGGGAAGGCAGACTTTTCTGTGTGTACGATTCATATCCACATACAGCACAAAACTGGCAGTTCCCTGAGCATTGTAGGGAAGGTCGGGGGAAGGCAGGGAAATGAAACGACCTCAGTGAGATTTTGGACAAAAGAGACTTTATCTCTTGCTAGAAAGAGTACCCAAGAGGCAGAGAGAGCTGGTGAGGAGTGTGTCTGGCTCACTTCAGTACCACACCCTCGAGTTTCCCCACCCATTCTGCCTTCAGGTACAGGAAAATAGCGGGAAAGGGCCATCCAACAGAAGACTCAGCTGGTACATAAAATAGACACTGACACCTGGACACTCACACGCCTTACATATATAAATATGTATTTTGTTATTCTCTCACCATGTGCATACACTGAAATGCACATGTATCTTCTTTACTTGACCCTGAATGTGAGGCTCTGCTGTAAAGCTCACAAGATAAGCACTTAGGACAAAGAGACTGAGGGAGCAACCATCAGAGCACATGCCTGCGGATGACAGGAGGTCAAAGGCAACTCGGGTCTGGGAGCCCAGAACAGCCGGTCAAGGAGTAATGACCCTCAGATGGGAAAGCCCCTCCCTCACCGTGTAATACAAGGGAGAGCCCCTCCCTCACTGTGTGATCAAGGGCACAAGAGCACAGACCCTCAGGCTCCCTGCCTGACCCCAACAATGTAGTTGTCTGTCTCCTCATCTTTCCTTTTCCCAACAAAGTGTTTTTGTTTTCTTTTTGATCTCTCCTTACCAGTAAAGTGATTTTTATTTCTCCTTCTGAAGTCATATTCTAATTCTTTTATAGGCATTGGTTTTTTATGAACTCTAGATAAAAATTTACCCTCAGAAGACAGATTAGTGTTGGGATTTATAAGAAGTCCTTGATGATTGTCAGCAAATCTGGAAGAGGAGATGGTACGGAATTCATAGGAAACAGAACAACGATAGCAACTTAGCATGCAAGTCACCAGGGTTCTGAGAAAGGTTGCATGTCCCTGGGTCTGGAGTCTGCATAGAAAATCTCATCACAAAAAGCAGAATTAAAAAAAACAAAAACAAAAACGAAAACAAAACAAACAAAAAAACCCCACCCTTTAGGAATTCATAGCAGCCACTCAACAATGAAATAATTTATTTAATTCTACTGAAAACAGGCTAAAATCACCCCTCCTAGCCATGGCTGGAATGCCATGTACCATTAAGATCAAAGAAGAGTGAGCCTAGGTGACCCCAGAACACACCATTGTCAAAATTGCTGTCTGCTTGAAGTGCTGGGGTCTGCGATGCAACTTTCCATCAGGATTAATTCAAAGAGAACTTCCTTCTGGAAGAATTCCTCGAGGGAGCACAGCTATACATTCAGCCTCTTTCCATGGAGAAAACCATTATGAGACAATTTCACATTTAAACACAATAAATGTGAGGCTCCTTTCTGCATTTGCAGCTATAAGAAAAGGTAGCAGCAGATTATTGGAAATAGTTAATTATTCTTTTACAGTTGAAGAATGCTAAATTGTGAATATACCTTTCCTGAAGCACATAAGTTATACAAGGCAACATAGACATGCAGAGAGAGGAGGGAGGTAGAGAAGGAAGGAGAGGGAGAGAGGGAGAGAGATTTTGCTTTTAAATTTGATTTCAGCAGGGAAAATGCTTATCAGAAAGGAGAAAGTGTTTGAAGGCTATCACTCAACCACTCACCCTCCTGGTTCCTTGGTTCAGAAGCTCCTGGGTTTCCCACTGGGGTGAATTCTCAGGAAGTAAGATTGATGCGGAATGCAAGCCCAAGCTTTCCCCACCGCCATTTTGTGGCTAGAGATAATGAAGGCTTGTTTCTTTCTTCAATGACTTATGGGCACCCATGTTTATAGCAGCTCAGCTTGTGATAGCCAAATCGTGGAAACAACTCAAATCCCCATCAACTGAAGACTGGATAAAGAAGTTATGTGGTTTTAAAAAAAAAATAAAATGGAGGGCTGGGGATTTAGCTCAGTGGTTCCGGCGCCTGTCTTGCAAGCGCAGGGACCCGGGTTCGATTCTCGGTAACCACATACCATGCTGGGCATGGAGACTCACCCCAGCAGCAACCAGTACCACATACCACAGAGCTGGGTGTGGTGGCTCACACCTGTAATCCCAGTACTTGGGAGGCAGAGGCAGGAGGATTGCTGTGATGTGAGTTTGAGGCTGAGCTCGGGGCCAGCCTGAACCACAAAGCGAGACCCTGTCTCAAAAAAATAAATAAATAAATAAAATGGAGTATTACTTAGTTATAAAAAATGATAAATTTCAGTCACTTATACTCAAATGGATGTCCCTTGAGGTCATACTCATAAGTGAAATACATAGGTCACAAATGTGCAAATACTGGATCTTTTCTGTGGTATGAGAAACCAAAGATTAAAACAAATCCTAAAATGTTTGATAAATTTTGTGAAATAGAAAATATTTAAAGGAAAAAGGAGGTTAGAGGTAAGTAAAGTAGGGAAAAAATATGATGGTAAAAGAAGGAAGCAAAACTTATGTATAAAGCAGGTGGGAGATTGTATGGTGGGCAAAGGAGTGGGGAAAAAATAAGAATTAAATTGTGTCACATACTGGTACAAATTCTCAGTGTTGAGTATGATCATGATGTGTGTGTAGAACATACCAATGCAATCAATTAAAAAAAAACAATTATGGTCTGGTAGTCCAATCTTGGATCTCAGAGTGAGGGTTTAACTCCACCCTGTTATGTCAACTTCATTGACTCTGAGATGACCCACCCACGGAGTGATGGAGCCCACTTCCTAGTGTGTCTGAGTGAGTCATAGACATGTGGCTATTTCTCTGTGATTCCCACTTTAGGGCAGCTGGCCAAGGACAAAATCCCCATAAGTTTGGCTTGGGTAAGATGACATTGATTTTGACAAAACAATGTACACATATTTCCACAGTTTACAATACTAATAAATGTGTACAAGATCATGGAAACCACTCTGAGTGTCATTGTAATTGTGAAGGCTAAAGATAATCTATATTTCATAATGTCTCAATACAATTATTTTTTATTGTGTTTCTGGTACATTTTAGATATACATTATAGATACACAATAAATTTAGTATTAAAATATTTATACAACTTTTTGTTTTCCTGATATATATACAGTTTTAGGTAGACTGTATATGATATCAAAATATCATATTTTCTACTTTAATACATACAATTTAGATTTGTCAATTATAACACACTAAAGTGAAAATAATAATAGTAATAATCAGTAACATAAAGTGACTTTATTTTCCTCTTTATTAATGAGAAAAGAGATTTTTCAGGAAAAGGTCAGCAGCTAACATTAGTGTGAGGTGCGGAGCAGCAGAAAGCACAACTAAGAGCCTAAAGTAGGGACAAGATGACTCACGGTCCCTCTGAACACCCTGGTACTTACAAGTCCAGCATTATCTGCACACTCGCACTGACTTTCCTGGGAACTTTGACCCCAAGACTTCCATACCAGATTACTTAAAATTACAATCCTCATCCCAGGCCCCAAGCTGTACAAAACTTAGCTTCTCCTCTGGCCAGCTGCTGACATCTTTCTTGATCTTAGCTTACTTGCACCAAGGCAGAACAAAATTATCTTACTGCTCACACAAAGCCCTTGTCCAGGCAGTTTCCCGTGTATGGTTTATAATCCTTTTTAGTAATGAATACTCTCCCAGTGGGGCTTTCTTCACCTGTGCTAGCTCATGTGCACCGGTCCTCTCGCATCATGGACAATAAGGTGAAGGGCGTACTCTGAGAGAGAGGTGTGAATGCAGATCTGACTTACTCCCACAAGACCTTTCACCCTCTGCTGACCAAAGTGTCCACAGTTTCTCTGTGACCCCCCAGCTTTGTGTTCTCTCCACCCCATGTGGTCAACACTTCTGACTCCTCAGCTAATCCTAAGGGGTCTGGGAAGAAAATCAAAGCTGGATTTTAGACCAGGAAGGTAAATTAGTAATTCTCAGGTCTGTTGATAAAGGAAAGTCCCCTGAATAGACATGAGCACTATTTATGTGCAGATAATCAAACAGTATTCTTACTCAGTATAAAAAAGACCAAAGGGACTACATATTATCCTTTCCAACCACAAATGTGGAAAAATTCTTATTTCCCAAGCCTTCGTCCTTGAAATGTTTAGTCAACCTGGAAGCCCCCAGGAGAGTCAGAAACAGCGCCTCTCTGGTCACCTTGAAGAACCTACAACAGAGACGCGCTCTGCTGCCCTGGAGGAGACAATGTGCCTGATACAGGCTCCTGTTCTCCACTTGCCTGCAGCTCTCAGGCTGGGCTGTGTCAACTGGCGAAACTCGCAGCTGCAACACTATGCTTTCAAGGAGCTGAGCTTAGATATACTCACAGGTCATTGGTATTTGGAAAAGTTTAATGGAAATTTTCACAATAAGCAAGATTTTAGCACTTTGACAGCTTTGAATTCAAGATGCCTCTTAGAATCACTACACGAGAATACCCACTGCCTACCAGATTACAGTTATAGCAGTGTTGTGCAGAAACGCTCTATAGAATCTTCTAGAAAAGGAAGGAAGCACCATTATCAAAGAGCTTTAGCTTCAACAAAATAAGAATGTATATAGATAGCCAACATTCACTGACCATTTCCCATGGTTAGATGTACACTCTAGGTAGCTTCTGCTACAGGAATGTCTTACAAACAACAAACATAAAATCTCTGCATCATGCAAGAGTCAACATTTACTGTCTTTCTTGAGCTACAGGTGATTGATTAATTCTACTCCTTCAAGCCAAGTTCAACTGGGCAAGCTTTTGTCTACTCAGCCACACAGCTGAGGTTGCCTAAGGGTTTCTCCTGCTGTTGTCTGGGGCCCTTCCTGTTTGGAAGATTTATATCTGTAGCGGGTTGAAAGTAGTACTTTTGTTGTATTTCTATGCAAACATTTAGGTGGTTTTGCATACACTTGTTCTCAAGGCAGTTGGTTTCCAAGAGAAAGTGGATGCAAAAGTTTGTGCATAAATAACACCTATTAACATTCTATAAGCAAAGCAAGTTACTCCTGTGAGTGCAGAATGAGCTTCAAAACAAAATTTGAAGATTTTAAGCTTCTCCTCTGGGCTTTCTTTGCTGTATGAAACACACACGTGGAGAGGAGCATCTGCTATCCCTTCAGCCTACAATGTCCTGACCCTTTTGGCTTAACTCGAACCCTACATCTATCCCTTTATGGGAAGTGCCTATAAATTATTTAATTTTTAGCATCTATAGCTTTAACTATCAGTTTAATTCACCACTATAACAGATACTTAAAAACCGCCACAGACAGCTTTCTCTAAGTCACCCATCTTCCCAAAGTCCAAAATGCTAGAAATATTGCTAAAGTCTATTCAGTTACACATGTAGAATCGTCCTGGGAATTCCATTCCATTTCCCAAAGGACCTGGAGACATGTATCGACTGATAAAGAGCATCCAGTATAAAGGCTTGCTCAAGACTGGTGATTGCAATCTCGACTCCATTTAATGAATGGGTTACAGTTTCTCACTCTGAATCAATCTCATGCATGATGACTGATAATAGTTCTTAAAGGCAAGATCTGTTAAAGTTAGGCAAGCACTAATTGCTAGACCTGTGGAGAAGTCTAAGAAAATGATAGAGTAGTGAGAATTAGGGGTTGTACACTCAGATTTGTTTGTAGCTTTGGTCTAATAATCATTTTCTCAAATATTTATAAAATTATTTGAAGAAAAATGTGGGAATTCTTTTTTCTGATGTTACATTTCCATACTTCTTCATCCCCTTCAGGTCTTGCACATTTAGAAATACAAATTTATTTTGATCCTTACTCTTCATGGAGTCATCTCAGTTTATTTCTCTCTGATTTAAACACTAACTAGTAACAAAAAGGTCAGAGAGAGAAAAACTTTACAAAGCAGGGAACTTGGGCATTTTTGTTTCTCATGCTTACCCAATTAAATAAAAATTTGATCTGATGGTGCCTTGGGAAATAACATGTTTAACAAGGTGGTGAACGAACAGTGGAGCTGCTGTCAGCTTGAGTTATCATCTGTTGAAACTTCACATCAGATGTGATTCGGGGCTCACATTTCTTGAGCAGGCAGGTGAGGAAAGATGAGAATATCACAGAGCCCACCACCTAATCCCCACAGGCACGGTTCCCAGACTTTAACATGGAGTACCAAAAGCCAAACTATTTTCTCTCAAAGTTCAAGGAGGTTTCTCTCAATGTGCAGTTGATGGAGTAAATGAAAGAAGGAGGCACGTGTAAATCAGAGCTATTCTTAAAACGATCCCCAGCAGATCAAAGCGCACACTGCAAACATCACACCAAGCCTCCCTGGATGGTTACAAACATAACCTGAACATTAGCATGTTAATGTTTCAGGATCCCATTTAACATAACACCACACAAGGGCCATGTGGGCCCAAACCCAATCATGGCTGCTGCTCTGCTAAGAAGCAGGGTGCCCACATCTCTCACTACAAAATCCAGCTGTCTCCCATGGAATAGCAGTGTCAAGGAATGCTTTTTTCAGGGGTACCACGAAGAAAATAAAATGTACTCTTTTTAAATGCCCAGATTAATGAGATTTAGTTGACAAAGTTGTATATATTTAAAGTGTGCAATGTGAAATATATATTTGTATATATATTAAAATGCTTAGTGTAATTAAATTAGTTAACACTTCTATCAACTCACGTAGTTAACACTTTTTGTTTCTGTTAAGGAACACAAGCTTAATTAGTGCATGAATTCTCATATATGAAAAACCCAAAAATATAAAGAGCAAAGTAAAAGATGTATAATAAGAAATAGAGAAATTGATTTTTTTTCTAAAAGGGAAGGGAAGTAAGAGATAGAGAGAAGTGAAAGGAGAAAGGGAAGAGAAAAGTATTAAGATGTGCTATGTACATGTATCAGCTCTTCACGATGAATGGAATCACTGTGCACTGTAACTTTGTACTAAAAAAGGGAAAATTTAAGAAAAATGATTAATCTGCCCTGCAGTAAATATCAAGAATACAGGGTAGTGTTACTAACTATAGCAATCATGCTGTATGGCAGATTTTAAAAAAGTGTTTATCTTACATGGAAAGTTTTGGCCCTTTGATGAACATCTCCACATTTGTCTCACACCTCAGTTCCTTGCAACTACATCTGTATTCTCTGCTTCTATTTTTAAAATTAATTTAATATTTGTTTGATAGCATAGATTTTTTTCCTTATCTTGTTTCTTTCACTTGTCATAATGACATCAAGGTTCATTCATGTCCTAAAAAGTCAGAATTTCCTTCTCTCTTATGTTTGAATAATTTTCCATTGTGGGTACGTGTATGTAAGTAAGAGCACACATGTATTTGTATGCACATATATACATGGATGCATGTATTTGTATATACACATATACACGGGATTTTACCCACTCATTCGGTGATGAACAGTGATACTATTTCCATATCTTGGCTTCTGTGAATAATGCTACAACATGTCTGAGAGTGCAGATAGACCTTCCATGTTTAATTTCCTTTGGATGTCTACCCAGAAGCAGGAGAGCTGACTCAAACAGTAGTTTTGTGGTTAAGCTTTTGGGGGAACTTCTATACTCTTTTCCATAATGATTGTGCCACTCTGTATTCCTATTAATAGTTCTAGCGTTCACCTTTTTCCATAACCTCATCAATGTTTGTTACCACTCAGCTTTTGGCAACAGTCATCCTATGGGGAGGGAGATGAGATCTCATTGCAGTTCTGATGTGCATTTTCTAATGATTAGTATTATGGAACCTATTTTCACGCACCTATTATCTATCTACATATCTTCTTTCTTAAAAGGTCTATCTAGATCCCTTTCTCATCTTCAAATAAATTGTTGTGGATGCTTTGATATTAAGTTGCACAGGTTCCTTATATAGAGTCCTACTTAAATTATGGTAAAAAAATGAGAATCAAGTCACGTCATTTACTGGTACAAACTGTCAATATTGAGTGTGATCATGATAAGCACATAACATGTACCTATATCACAAAAAATTATGGGTTTATTATATGGTGATTAACATTCTCCAAGCCTGCTTTGCATATCAGGTGGTGATTGGCTTGTCAATGAAGCCATGAAACCTTTGTGACACAGAGACCAAGCATCCTAGATTAGAAGACAGCTGTGGAATTTTTAGAAAGAAAAAAAATGTGAACATGAAGAAAAGAACCTATTTTTGAAGTCCATTACCTCATCAAATGTGTCCTTTCTGAAACCATCTGTCCTACTTGCTAACTATATTGCCAAAGCTAGGAATCCGTGTATTATTGGTGAACAGTCAAGCCTACCTGCTGCTGAGGACATTTGTTGTGCAATTTGGGACAAAGGTGGCATGTGCTACTCCTCCTTTTAAATTCCTATGTTTGTAACACATAGCATATGCATACAGGGAAGTGGTCTGTGCGCAAACACATCTTGGTCCGCTTTCTTCCATTTCCCTGCCTACTTTTCCTGTCTCTACTCACACCTATATCCCCTTCCCATCTCCAAAGAGTTTCACTGTTTCATAACATCTATTTGTTATTTTGCTCTTTATTTTTACCTTGGGTTCTCTGTCTGGTGTATTTCCTTTAGGATTACTTTCTCAAACTGAACCCCCTTCTCTGGATCACTGATGCCAGCACATCCCTCTTTATGACAATTACTCCACTGTGTCTGTGTCTCTCAGTCCATCCATTAGTTTGTTGTTGGGAGTGAAGGCCACTTCTAAAGTTGAGCTATTGTGAGTTATGTGGCTTAGAGATGGCTGTGAGTGTATCATTATAATATGAGGTCTTTCACTCAGGGAGATAATATAAATAGTTGGGTCAAAAAATTCATTTTTTGAAGAAACTTCTCTCTGGTTTTCATAGTAGTCCTACCAGTTACATTCCCACCAACAATGTGGAGAGCTCCTCTTGGCTGCAGCCTCTCCATTGGTTACATTTGATTGGATGATGACAGCCGTTCTTCCTGAAGTAAGAGGGGTGCTCTGTGCTGTTTTTATTTGCATTTTTCTGGTGGCCAAAGACACCAAACACTATTCCATGAAGGAACTGGCCATTTAACTTCTTTCTTTGAAAGCTGGTAATGCAGTCATTTTGACAATATTGTTTCTTCTTATCTATGAATAAGGAAAGGATCAGTGACCCATTTATGAGTAAGTGAGGTGAACTGACTATGATAGGACCTCAACTGCTGCAGACTGCAAATAATGGAAGCCTTAAAAATGCTTAAGACAACCTGCAATCTTCAAATATTTCCAATTAAATTCAAGGCAGAATATTCTACCATTGCCACAAAAGCACTGTGAAGCTCAGTTCTGTTTCCAGCACTCTCTCTTTCTAAAGTTATGTTTTCTGCACTGACAGCAGCCAAAACAAGATTAGAGAAGACAGCATCAACAGTATACTCTGGGTGTCACTGTCTCGGTCCCCCAGGTGGGATCATCTAGCTGTAGGGAAACAAGCTCAGGGTCTCCCTTATCGAGATATCGGTATTTCATTATATATTGAAATATAATAACAACCGACATCAAGAACACGATAAATATTATGTGTTTGAATCTTTTGGAAACCACTCCCTCCCCATGCACAAAACACTATCTTGATAATGACACCAACCCTTGATACCAACGTGGTTGGGGCCTGGTGGTCTATGAGTTTGTATTTATGAGTATATACAAAACAGTATGCACCATTTTGATTACTGTAATTTTGTCATACTATTTAAAAGTGTAAAGTATAATCCTCTAGCTTGGTTCTCAAAGATTATTTTGGTTACGCACAGACTTTTGTGATGGAATATGAACTTCAGAATTGTGTCTTCTATTTATATAGACTTGATGGAGCTTTGATGGGGACTGAATTGAATCTGCACATTGCTTTGTCATAGGGTTTCTTTAAACAATGTCAGGTATTTTGATTTGTTGACAAAAGATTACTTCCCACTGATATGTAATTGCTTTCATAAGTATCTTAAAATGTTCAGTGTAAAAGTGTTTCAATTCCTGCTTATTTTTATTTTATTATTTTTCAGTTTTTTTGAGACAGGGTCTCGCTTTGTGGTTTCAGGCTGGCCCTCAGCTCAGCCTCAAACTCACATCACAGCAATCCTCCTGCCTCTGCCTCCCAAGTGCTGGGATTACAGGTGTGAGCCATCACACCTGGCACTGTGGTTTGTGGTGCTGATTGCTGCTGGACATGAGTCTCCATGCCCAGTATTGTATGTGGTTACCAGCAATCGAACCTGGGCCCTTGCTCTTGCAAGACAGGTGCCGGAACCACTGAGCTAAATCCCCAGCCCAATTCCTGCTTATTTTTAAGAATTTTATACTATTAGAAATGGGATTACTTTATATTTTTCTAGGTAATTTGACATTGATATATAGAAAAGCAACTGATTTTTAGGTTGATTTTGTGTTGTGCAACCATAATGAACTCACTGAATACTTCAAATAGATTTTGTGAGAAGTGTTTAGGGATTTTATAAATACAGGAGTATCATCCTTAAAGAGAGACAATATTAACTGATTCTTTCTGTGTTCTGTTGTTTTTTCTTATTTAATTGCTGTGCTGAGAGCTTCTAATACTATGTTAAATAGATGTGACAAGAATAGAGGAGGGCCAGAAGGACGAGAGGGAGAGGGATTTAAAAAGTAGCAAGTTGTATGATGTACATGCAGTGACTCCTCAAGATGACTGTAGAAGGTATATACTGCAAATATACAAATGAAATAAAATTTTTAAACATGAACATCCTGGATGTCAGAGGAAGTTTTAATTTTTCATCAGAGAATATGATATTAACTATGGGTGTATCAAATATGGCTTTTATTGTGCTGAGGTATATTCCTTGTGTAACTAATTTCCTCATGGAGTTTTGTCATGAAATAATGGTAAATGTTTTTGTTCATCTAATGAGATGATTATCTTATTGTCATTACTCATTATGTGCATGTCGTACATCATATTTTTGAATACATTTAACTGTGCTTACATCTCCAAAACAAATTGCATTTGATCTTGGTGCATAAATCTTTTAATATGCATTTATTCCTGACTTGATATCAGCTAATAGGTGCTTAATATATTTAGGTATTCCATTGCAATATACACTTATAGTTATTGAACACTCTTGATTAATTAAACCCTTAAACATTTCATGTTGACCTTTTCCTCACTTTAACTTTTGACTTAAATTTTATTTTCTCTCATATAAATAAAGCTACACCTATTCTTTGGGTTTCAAATTTGTATGGCCTCACTCAGAGCCCAGGCTATGATCAGCAGCATTCTCCTCCTTCCCAGAGGAATAAGGAAAATTGATGCTCAGAGAAGATGAAAACTAACATATCTAAAGAAGGTGCAAGAGTTTCCCCAGTTAATAAGGAGAACACTGGGCCCATAATCACAAGTTCCTCTTGTGCTCATAAAATTTCCCAGCTCAGAGAATCTTCCCAAATAGATATCATCAGGAAGACTGACACAGAGACCAAGCCAGACGTGCACTTGTCACCTAGCATGAGCTAAACCTCCCTGTTCTAACGACTCCAACTGCATGAAGTCATTTTTGTAGGAAATACTGAACCTGAGTTTCCATAGCCAGTTAAGAGCAGGCAGTGGAAATGCGGCTCTGACCTAGCCCAGCACTTTTTGCCACATATCACAGTTTCCCTCCCCTAATCAGCACGGAGATCTCGAAATAACATAAAGGTGAACAGTATTTAAATGTGACTCTTAGTCCCTCTGACCTTAGTAGACTGCGTTAGAACTTTCAACGTCTCAGCCTTTAATAATTAATCATATGATGCTTGTAAACCAGAGAAGCTGGCCTCCACGACACTGAGCTGCTTTACTTTGCCTCATATAATTTTACTGATGTCTGCAGTCACTTTCCACAAAAGCAGTGTCTTTCTTTAGGAAGTAACTGGCTTCTCTGAGGTTTAGCCTCAACTTTTTTGTCTTCATTGGTAGACAAACTAAACCATCCAATCCAGGTCAAAGTGATGAAGGCAAGCCTTACTCCAAAGGAAAAAATGGATTACCTTTTAATCAAAGAAAATATGGATCACACATTTGGTCAGCATTGTAGGAAAGAATCATCAGTCAGAGGTACTTGAACTGGCAGTTTCACAGAAACACTTTCAGTGAAATTCTGAAATCAGAAGGAAGGAAGAGTGTAGCTTCAAGGAGTGCAAGATGAATGTCTGCTTTCAGCAGGCAGAACGTGAACTGGAACCCAGCTCCTCCAGCTTTCATAACAGCACACAGCTCACTATACAGACTCTGAGAACACAGAGGTGTCAACTCTTGGAATGAATTCACCACACATCCTGAAATAGACAGGGATACTACCTGAGAGTGTCCCACTACCCACGAAGGAAGTCTCTGCCAATACCTAAACAGCTCTTAGATTTTTGGTCATGGATTATTACTATTAATAGTAATGTACTGATTCAGTGAAAAACTTTGCTTTCCATATACTCTCTTGGGCCATTTTTTAAGTTAGTTTTTTTCCTAGTAGTTGCACTTCTGCTTTCCAGGAGAAATGGAGTATTAAAAGTCTTTCCTGAAAGCACTGGTCAGGTCACTAACATTTTTCTTTACATATACCACTTTTGGTATGTATCCATTCACAGGATCCCACAGCATGTCCCAGATATATCACAAGTCCCCTCCTGAACGCTGGAATGAAAGGTAACTTTAAAGAAAGCAAGATACAAGAGAAGAAAATTTGCAGTGAAGGGACATCTTTCATTTCTGATTTGTTCTTAGTTGAAGAAGGAAGTTCTCATTTCCCAAGAATCCTGTGGCATCTGTTGATGTAGGAGATGGATTAAAATTTTTTAAGATCAGAGTGACTTTCCCCATTTTCTTTGGAAGCATTGCAGTGGTGTATACTGGGATGTCCCCCAGAAGCCTCCAATGGGCAGAAGGTGATTTGACCATGGGTGTTCTGTACTCGGTAAATTAATCCACTGATGAACTTATAGCTACCTGGTCAGAAGAGATGACTCACTGAAGTTTGATAGGAACGAGTACATCTCCCTCCCTGTCTCCAGTTTTCATCCTTTGCTTCCTGGGCTCCATGGTAAGGGACGTTTTCTTCCCCCAGTTCTTCCACCATGGTGTGTCTGCCTTGGAAGATTGGACTGTCTGAGCAATCTTAGATCCAGTACAGTTATTTAACCACTCCTTCAAATAATCTCCTTTCAGGCTAGGAGCAGCACTTATTTTCATGGTCTTCATCTCCATTAATAAAACCTACCCTACCTTGAAGGCATCGTATTGATGAGCAGATGACTCAGGGAGGGGCAGCTCTTCTCTGTGCTGTCATGAGCTGAGCCAACATGAAAGAACTGAACCCAACCTCTTTGCTTTGCTGGAGACACTGCCAGTGAGCCTCTGGCTCCTCCCTCTTTCCTCAGGAGAACTCACAGCACCAGACCTTACTTTCTCTCAGGATTACTTGCAGAGAATTATGTGGGTTTTATCCATGACACCCAGGACCCACATTGTAGAGAGGAAATGGAACTTCTCTCCATTGGCCAAGTCTCTGCTAAGGAGAGGAGAGAGACTCCACATACCAGGAGTTCTGAGTGGCCACCACTGCCTTAACTTTCTACAATGAGGGCAGAGGTCAGATGTTACAGACCAGAACACTTATGCTCTCAGTTTCACATTTTGAAATTCTGGTCTCTGATTTGATGGTATCAGGAAGTGGACAGAGCTTTTGAAATTAGGTCATGAGGTTGGAGCCCCTTGTGAATGGGACTAGTGCCCTTAGGAAAGAGACCCAAAGAACTCACACTTCCTCTTCTACCATGTGAAGACTCAGACACAAGAGTGTGGTCTATGAACAGAAACAAGGCCTATGTCCCAAAGCTGACCCTCGACAGACACTCATCTGTTGGAACCTTGTTCTTAGGATTCCATGCTCCACAATTGTGAAACATATATTCCTGTTAGTGATAGTCCAGCTTTGTGGCAGCAGCCCTCCTGCTGGAAGACATCAGAAGAGACCACACACTTATAAGGAGTACACATGCACACATACCAGGACACTGTACCCAGGGTGCTGGTCTCCAGCTCCTTGGCACAGCTCAAGCAAAAGCAAGAGTATGGCATTGCAGAGTGGCATGCTTCCTACTCACTGAACAGCTGAAGTCCTGCATCCTCTACCTATCCTCGATCAGAACACAGCCAGAAGCTAGAATCGTGGTCATGATCCTCCTTGATTCTTCTTCTTCCCCCTTCCTTACTACATTCCCCAGCAACCTTGTTATAAACTCCAAAGTCTTCGTCATGTCTGTCTGCTTCATTCCACATCCACCCCTTTGTGCTTTGCTTCTGGGCCACGTCTTCACTTGCTTAGATTAGGTCTCTGTCAAGGCTCTCTTTGCTGTCATTGTAAGAGGTTTTTATGTCTGATTTGCCCTAAAACATTTGCTGATTCCCCGCCTGTCTTGCAAGCGCAAGGGCCCGGGTTCGATTCCCCGGTAACCACATAACAATACTGGGTGTGGAGACCCACACCCAGCAGCAACCAGTACCACATACCACAGTGCCTGGCGTGGTGGCTCACGCCTGTAATCCCAGCACTCGGGAGGCAGAGGCAGGAGGATTGTGATGTGAGTTTGAGGCTGAGCTCGGGGCCAGCCTGAACCACAAAAGCGAGACCCTGTCTCAAAAAAAACCTAAAAAAAAAAAAAACATTTGCTGATTCCTGAGGAGAACCAATATACAAATACCACATTTCTGTACTTAGAAAAATATTTTAATGATTTTATTACAAACGTGGCAAAAAATATTTAAAAGAAGGTTTAAAAAGGTATCCTTGAGATGAGAGTCAGGAATGAACAACCTCTTCCTCTGAGGGGCCTGACAGAAGCCACTGTGGGCTTTACAGGACACAGAGTCACTATCCCGCCCCTGGACTCCCGTGTCCAGAGCAGAGACAACCACAGAAGACAGGAAGGAAAACCAGTGACCTCAGCTGGGTTCCATGAAATCTTTAGGCAGAAGAAACAGGAGGTGAAGCAAATCTGTTCCCCTGGACATATTTCATCTTTTCTCATGCTAGAACCTTAGTCTCATTTCCCGAAATAACAACTGCTAACAGTTTGTTATGAACCCTAATTTCTGCTTCAGTAAATCATTTCTGCAGCTTCAGTGAACAAAAACACAGTTATCAGACAGACAGCAAAATACACAGTGGCTGACCAGCCCATGGGATAATTTCTTGAGAGAGAAAGATAATAATCACGACATGGCATGGGTACGTAGGATGAGATAAACAGCCTTTTTTTCCCCCTGAATGATTGGAAAGTCATAAAAAGATCTAAGACTTTGGCACCATACTAACCATTGAAAAGTCTAGTTTTTATAAGAAATAAAATGACGAAGTCCCATTCCACACATATCCTGATTAATAAAATGTCACACAGTTTAAAGTTACATAACCCCATAGACTACTACACTCCAGCTTAATCTCAATTCAAAAACTTGTTTTTGTTTCAGTTTGTTTGTTTGTTTCTGGGTTCTCCTAGAAATCTAACCATGCAGATGAATACAGTTTCAAAATTAAAATGGCTTATCAAAAAGAAAGTAAAGAGAGCCCCCAAATACTTTCTCTGCAAAGCCAGCCCCCCACAGGCTTTGAGAAAAAATTTCAAGGGCTTTTAAGAAAAGACAGTGAAACACATTTGAAAAGACAAGAAGCTGCTGCAGCCTCCAGTTGAGATGGAAAAGGGAGAGAGTGTAACTACAGAGAGCGTAACTACAGAGAGCGTCTAACTGTCCCCGGGAGCACATTATCCATATGTGGGTATTAGTCGTGTTGCTTACTGTAAAGATCTCCATCGATTCAGTGATAAAAATGGCAAGGAAGTAGCATCAACCCTGCCATAATTCACATTCATGAAGTATCATTTTGTCCCAGTCACTTTTTATGTGGTATGAATCTATTAATCTATTTAAATCAGATCCCAAAATTGAGGACTGGCTGAAAAAGGATATACCGAAGTCAAAGAACTATCAAACTGTAATGTGATATCTCAAACCCAAGGCATCTGCTTCTAGAGGTTTTGCTACTACTCAGTATGTTACAGTTAAAAGACTGCACCCTTTTCATCCTCACAGCACACGTCCTGTTTGTGTGGATGGCCTGGACTCCCTACAAGTTATCACTGTTGTCGGAATGGCAAATCAAGGTGCCTGTTTCTAGAGAAAGTTTTCTTTCCGGGAAAGGCATTTTCTAGGGAGAAATCTGTCAGTTTTAGTTGTAGAATTCATCTTGGAGATTCTTAAAACATGAGCATCTCTCATGGAATTTTGAAAGGAACAGTAAGTTCATGCCCAGAGGACTGGATTTCCCTGCATACATCAACGGTCTTCATCACAATCACATTCACTTGACTAAAATTGCTTCCCAAGAAACTTCAAAGTGAACCTACAATAGCCCTGAAATCTCTGCTCTGCCACTGTATGGAAAACTGGAAGCTGGTTTCCTAATTCTTCTCAAGCTCCACCTCAACAACATGAGAACACAGATGACACCCACTTCCAAGAAGAGCTGTGAGGATCCAGTTAAATCATACATGCTGAGATGTGTTTACAGAGAACTCCTCCAAGACATGATGGTTTTTATTCCTGTCGATGAAACCTGGTCTCTGTTGTAAAGTAGATGGCCTGTCTCACTGAGCAGCTCTTCTAGTATTCACTTAGTCTCACCCTCAGCTCCCTCTCCCATGGCCAACTCCATCCCACATCAGGTATGGGAAAAATGAAGTGAATACAGAATATCTCCATGACAACTGTGTCACCATTTAAAATGACACTTGCATCAACAGCCAGGGTATGATTTGCTCAGCATTGCTGGTGGTGCCATCTCGGGCCTGCTATCAACAGGCATGTGTAGGAGCTGAATTTGGTTGCTCCATGAGAGCTATGGCTTATGCTTCCCAGGAGAACTTCCGGGTCCTTATCAACACTCTCTGTGATTAGTACAACAGTTCTTCATAGTCTAGCTTTCCCTAACTTTGCTAGATTTCACTGGCCTCCTATTAATAGAGAGAAGACCCAAGGATTCTCCCACCTTCCCTCTCCTGATGTTCACTATAATATACCAGATCCATTTTTTCTCATCCAGGAAATGCATCAACACATAGTGGATAAGTGGGTGGGCACTTTACCTTGCGGTAAGTCTTGTCAGTTACTGCAACTGCAAGGCTACCTTCAAAGCCTAAAACACAACCTACGAATCAACTTTGACAAAGCAACGGCTACTAGGCCAGTGCACATCATTCCATCAGCTCTGTGATCTCTGCAGTTTTCCCTCGTGAAGGCTGCTTATAGGCAGGGCCACAGGATTCTCCCAAAACATTCACTTTGAAAGCAGCTGTGTCTGTCCTCAGCCCATGGCAAACCAAACAACAGCGACAAATGCCTTGAGCATGGCCTGGTGTTTCAAGTTCCACCCTCTTCCTCCAACAATAGTCATGTGTATAAATCACTCTGCTTGATCGGCTGTTCCCTCATCTTATCTCCTGTGAATATGAGTGATCTCTTGGGCCTGTGATCAGCAATCTAACAAAGTTCTTTAGATGTGAAACATTTTGAAAAGTGAAAAGGCACCTCACTGATTTAAAGTGGCAGGAAAACATTCAGAAGATCTGTAGAAATCTTTTATGGATGTGCAAAAGTTCACAGGGAGTTTCCCAAGGCACATTCACATCCTTTGATCCTACCCACATGTTAAATTAGGCTCTGTGCTTTCATTGTGAACCAGGCACAGTAAGATTTCACCTTTGTTTCTCACCAGCTGTTTGACTCCAATATCTGTGTGATCAGAGTGGAGCTGAGCCTCAGGGATGACCACCGTGAATGGAGGAGTTTAGTCTGACTACAGGGCTGCAGTTTGGCCTGTTTTCCCAGGGGAGATGCAAGTGCACTCCACAGGCTTTCTGGGAGTATGGAAAGACAAATTAAAACACACATCGAGACAGGTCAAATAATTTGTATAGATGAATCATAGCCATTAAGAGAAATGTCAGTCTGGACAGTCAGGCTGAGGATGTTGGTGACACACTTTGCTTTCAGATCTTTTTCTGAAATATGTACACGAGAAATAAGTCAGGATAAGAAGAGACAATGACATCTATCATGAGACTTAAACGTGCAAGTAAAGAATCACATTTTCATGGACTGTCCCACTGCTGGACAAAATACTTGACACCTGCAAGGAAAGAGATGTGATTTGGCTCATGGTTTCCGAGATTCAGTTAGTCTCCAGGGCAGAGCCACATCAAGTTGCTACTGTGTGGGGCCTGAAAAGTGGAGCACAGGGAAGAACACCGGGAGGAGGATAAGGACCAGATGTAGTCACCCGGGCCTCTCTCCTTGACCCACAGAAACACCCAGGTATGTACTTTACTCTTCCGTCAAGCCAATCACATTCAAGTCCAGACTGTCATGGGGACAACACACATCTTTGTTCTCACTTAGCTTTCCAGTTTCTCCAAAGTGATGAGAAATGCCTCCCTTAATATCTTTTTATTTCAGATTAAGATATCTGCCCCTTTCTCTTCCTTGGATGTGCTAACATTTGGTTACATGTGCTACCCTTTTAATTTCTCTGGACTCTGCACAGCTCAGTTTCAGCCCACCCTGGCCACAGGCCTGCACAGCCGTGCTAGCCTGAATGCCCCGTCTTACCGTTTGGGTTCTGGCACACTCCTCATCTGGAGAGCACACATCTGCTGCCTCCTTACATGTCACACACGCTCTACATCTGCTCCTGGGCAGGTTTGTGCTCAGAAAGTATCTGAAAAATCAAAAGCCATTGAGTTAGCTTTTATAATACTGTCAGCAATAGTACTGGAACCAAATTAATGTTCCTTAAATGTTTGTGATTATTAATATCATCAGTAAAATACTTTAAGTATTTTTATCCATCGTTCTATGATTTTAAGTCCTTTTAAAAAATGTGTGAATCATTTCCAGAATCAGCGATTCATGATCTTGTCTAGCAAGTGTAAATTAATTTCAAAAAGAAGTTTAGTTTTTTATTTTTAACTTATGCATTTGTGTAGGCCAAATTTATATGTGTGCCATCACAAAGATGATAGAGAAAAAGCTGGCAGGCCTGTATTTGTTATTAAAAATATCAGTGCTCAGAATAAAGACTCAATTTCCTGCAATTTCTCTAAATATACATGTATAGCAAGGAGACAAAGTGACCAAATGACATATGTCATCTCTCTACTTAGGGGCACTATTCACGGTGGTATCTTTGTTTACACAGAAATTTACTTTGCAAGAGCAAGACGCTCACCACTTTCAGTCTGAGGAATGTGGTGGCTTCTGAGTGGGACTTCAGGGTTGTGGCTGACTATTCGTCCTCAGAAAGTAGAAAGCAAAAAATAAGAACTTCTGAAATTTAGTCACAAGCCTGTTGCCCCCATATCATACACACTTTTCTCTTCTACAAGAAGAAAATGCTGTATTACCCTTGGATTTTTCACTAGGACAGAAGACTGATTATAAAAGGAAAAATTTGAGTTTGCTAAAGAAAGCTAATTCTATTAAAAGTATAAAAAGCCAGGTGGAAAGATGTTAGACAAATGATCACAAATCCCATTTCACAGCCAGTTTGAAATAAAATCAGATTTTATTGTTAACGCTGAAATATATTAACTTCCAAGATTAGATTCTAAACTTTCCTGGTGACTCTATGATAAATGAGATGCACAGAGCTGATAAGATGCTAACAGTGAAGGGGAGACTGTGAGATCAGTATCATTTCTGCCGGTGCCAATGAATGACACACAGCAGGTGTGTCTAAGATCAGTCCCTTCTCACAGAGAAATGGAACTTCCGCATCCAAGACTTCCTGCTCACACCCTTCTCTAAAATCCAAGCAAGATGAATGTTGCAGCAGATATTAAAAGGGTTCTGATTTCTAAGGTCTACACTCAAGCTGACGAGCCAAACATAGGTTTTGGAGTCAGATCAATGCAGATTTACACTGTGCTCTTTCCTGAACACCCCCCCATGACCTTAGCTAACTTAATTATTGTTTTTGAACTCCATTTCCTTGTTCTATGCAATAAAATTGATAATTGCAATCTCACAAATCACAGTGGAAATACGGACTAAAGTGTGTGACAAATACTGGGAAATATTTGAGAAGAAAATGTTCAAATGGGAAGAGAAGAGGGAGAGGGAGGGAAAAAGGAAGGAGGGTACAAAAGTTAAAATAGAAGAAAAAATGGAAACAAAGCTTTTGTGTAGCAAAAGCCTTGAGTAGGAGCCTTGGGTAGGAGAGGGGAAAAAAAAGGCAGGATATGTTCCCTATGATGAGTGTTATTATTTTGCTTATCGAAAATGTACCAGTAAATATTTTGCTAAGGAATGACTAGACTAGTAGGACAAGGTCATGACTAAAACTATGGATTATGGGTTGAGGTTAATGATGTCCTCCACGTACTCTTGCTACATGACTTGCTTCCCCATTGGACGGATGTTCACTAAGGGATTATACTTGCAATCCTATTGGCTGATCACAGTTTTGTCCCACCTTCCTCTAGAAAGCCTCCTTCATAAGTGGAGCTGGTGGGAGCCCTTTTCCAGGGCTCGCCTGTCCCTCTCAGGAGCTCTCTCTCCCGCAGTAAAATTTCCTACTCTCAAAAAATCAGTTGTGAAAATTGTCAGGTGAGTGTACAGCACTTTGGGAAACACTGGCCTAGTCTGAATGCCAACGCTGTTTTGATACATTAGGTATGAAACTAGCTGAAAACAAATGCATGTACATCAAATGGCAGCCCCTCGTGCACTTTAATCAATTCCGTGATGAAGTTACAGCCTATCGATCACGCTGTGTAGCTCGTATCTCCCCGAACAACACTACCAAGGCTAAACAGACTGCGGCGAAAAACCGAGACATTCCGATGGCCTTCAGCACAAAGATGCAAAGGGGAGATATTCAAGCTTGTCACCTACCGGAAAAAGAATGCATCAGGTTCAATTAGTGAACACTGGCTAGGATTTTGGAACTCAGTAGGAAAAAGAAAAGCACATTCACATATACACGTAGTGCAAAACGAACACTCAACATTATCACAGAAAAGTAGATCGCAGCGCACAAACAGGAGGCAGAGATGAAACTCCATCCTTGAAACAAGTCATTTGCACTCGGGCGCTTCGCAGCCCAAGATACTCCCTACAGTCCAGACCTGGCGGATGATCCCATCCAGACAGCTTGTGCTCGATGAGCCAGCAAGTATTAAGGACTGGGTTTAAATACTTCTGGAAGAACTCCTCGTGGCTGTACACAATATATAAATCTCACACACACACACACACACACACACACACACACACACGGAAAAGCACAGCAAAGGACATGGCAGAGAAGCAGCCAGGAGAACATGTGAAGCTAGAAGTTAGACGGCCACCACCCTCAGCTCCAGAGTCTGCATCATCTTCCTGAGCGCTTCCAGCCACAGCTCAGAGCCCCAGAGCTCCAGATGGTGCCTCAGGCCAGCCCGCTTCTTTCCTTGGGTCTGAAATCCAAGCGGGAAGCCCGAGTTTCTAATTGGTCTCCAGGCAGACTTGGATTAATGAAGTGTAGTCTTTAGAGACCTGCGAGAGTAAGTACGCGCCGTCCTTCTGCGCATGCTCAGAGCGATGATTCTCCTTGGTTCTCAGAGGCATCGACCCTGATTACTTGTCACAAAGTGTCAAGAGCACGAGACAAGCAGGGGATTAGAACTCAGGTCAGTTTGCTTTGCATGTCACCTAGTTCCCCCACCCCGGAGGTTCCCTCTGATCCCCACACTCTCGCTTATAGAAGCAGTAAATGTGGACTTCACCTGCTCCCCAACCTCAGAAAAACGTGGTTGGATAACATGGACTAGTACTGTTTTGAAAACACGGACACACACACTTAAGAGTAGTGTGTGTGTGTGTGGGGGGGGGTGCGTTGCCTGCGTGTGTGTGGCACATGCGCGCACGTGTGTGGTCTGTGCCTGCCCGTGTGAGCGCACATGTGCTGGGAATTGAGACACAAGCCCTCTGACGACAGAGCCCACTAGACAGGCTTCATCTCCTCCCGTGAGGGCTGCAGTCACCAGCACTGCCCATCCGAAGCTAGCTCACTGTCTGCTGGTTTCACACGAGCACACGCATGCACACGCATGCACACGCACGAACACGGAGGAGACGGGGCCAACTCTCTCCGGGATCGCAGGGGAGAGCTAGAGACCAGGACCGGCCCCAAAGCAGTAACGGTCCATGTCAGCCGTCCTGCCCGCGGCAGTCACCTGCACTTCTCGTGTGAACCTTCAGCAAGGCGTCCGTCCCGAGGCGGGGAACCCCGAGAAGACGCCCGCGCCCCACCGCCCCGATCCTGACGGCCCCGCGGGCCTCCCCACCGCCCGACGGGCTGAGACGCGGCGCTGCACGATTCGGCGGGCGCTGCCGGGGCGGCCTGGGGCAGCTGTGCAGGGCGGACGGGCGCACATCTCGGTCCGCTCCGGCTCGGCCCGTCGCGCCGCCGCCCGCCCCATTCCTGCCGGTTCCTGCCTGAGAACCGGGCTCAGTTGGCGCCCAGCGCCCCGCGGGGGTGGGGGGTGGGCGGAGCCCGGCCCAAGACCGCCGCACCGACCCCGCGCCCCGCGCCCCGCGCCCCGCTGGGTCCTGTACTCTGCAGTGACAGGGCCTGGACCAGGCCAGACTCAGCCGGCGGTGCTCAGAGTCTGCTTCCCTCTCTCTCTCTCTCTCTCTCTCTCTCTCTCTTTTTCTCTTATAACTGTAATTTATTTAAACAAATAGTGCTCAGCTGATTTCTCTTGATACCAATGCTGGTATGACAACATTTCTTGCTTGCTTTACTTCACTGAAGCTTGAAGAATTCTACATGTATCTTTTTTTTAAAATTGAAATCTTTATTGGTACATTATATATATACATTATGATTGCATTCAACAATGAGAATTTGTACCAGTATATGACACAACTTAATTCTCATTTTTTTCCATAACCCTGCCCACCCTACCATCCCCACCCCCCATATACATAAATTTTGTTTCCTTTCATTTTGTTATAATCTCATTATTTTCCCCCCTTCACTCCATTACACTTTGAGTGTTTTCTATTTCATAATATATAACATATATTCTAGAACTCATTTATAGCTTTGTTTTCTCATACCAGAGAAAAGATACGATATTTACACATCTGTGACCTATTTATTTCACTTATGAGGATGTCCTCAAGGTACATCCATTTAAGTATAAATGATTCAAACTTATCATTTTTTATGGCAGAGTGATACTCCATTCTGTAGAAGAACTACAGCTTCTTTATCTGGGAAGATGGCGGAATGGTAAAAGCTGGAGAACACTGCTTCCCTCTCTTTTACTAAACCTCTTTCTGACCAAAACCAGCGTGATGCCACACGCCGGCGGTGATCCCTGGCCTGAGGCTGAGGCAGAAGGATCCAGAGCTTGGGCCCAGACTATGCCACTTAGTGACTTAGCATGAACCTGTCTCAAAGTTTTAAAGTAACTAAATCAAAGTAAATAAGCTGGTGATGTAGCTAGGAATTGGAATCCTAGTTTTATTTCCCCAGTACCCTAAAATTAATTAACTAATTTTAAAAACAGCCTTGTACCTTCCCCTTTGAAAGAGCACGTTGCTATCTTGAAACTACTGTAGGCTTCCTCCAAAGTATCACGGTCTCCCAGAGGGTAAAAGTAATAAAGGACACAAAGCACAGCGTGGAGTCATGTGGGTCTTTTGCATTGTAGATGCAGAATTTAGGGGAAAACGATCCAACACTCCTAGGACATCAGTAATCCTCTGGAGACAGGTCTTTAGCGCATCTGTCACGTGACTGTTGAATCTGAGCTTTACTTCAGGGCTCCGAGTCTCTGCAGTGCCCGCTCAGACCCCTCCAGCTGCCAACATGCCGCCTGCAGCCTTAACAGAACTTAGCACACAGCTGGCAGTCTCCCATTATCCACCAGGTGCCCACAGGAGTTTGCTGTGGATTCCTAGGGACTCACCGCACTTTGACTGCCCGAGACAGTGAACGAGCGCTGGGCAAGAGGAGCTGCCTCTGAACAGAACTGTTCCGCAGGTGAAGAGAGATTTAGGAAAAGAAAGTGAATCCTGGAATCCTGATGGTGGTGAAGGAAAGGACTTAGGGGGCGGTGCGCCGGGATGCATCACTTCTAATTCCCTAGTTTCTACGATGTATTGTGTTTGCACAAGATACTTACATTTGTGGAAGCTGAACAAAGAATATACAAAAATTACTTTTATGACCTTTGGGGTTCTGATGTTATTATAAAATGAAATAGAAAACAATCTTGGTAAGTTAATAATATAGCAGTTTGGATTAAATGACATTTCAAACCCTTTTTTTGAGTCTACAGTTCTTAAACTGTAGGACGGACCTCCAAACAACACTTGGGCTGCCGTTCTTTTCAAGTGCAAACAGAAAAGGAAAGAGTATAAGGGTAAATAACAGGAGGAAAACGAATGTGGTAATAATAAAGAAAAAAGAAAACAAAGATTCTGTATATAGGGGGTGGGAGGGAAAGGGAAAATGATAACCAAGTCATGTCATATTCTGGTACAAACTCAATGTTGAATGCGATTATCATGTGTATTCATAATGTACCAATAAAGATAATTTTAAAAATAAATAGAGTGCAAAGCAAAGTTTTAGGGAGAAAAACTGAAAATGGCAGATTTTTAAAACATGAGTATTTTCAGTTTGTTAAGAGGAAGAAAGGTCTGAAGTTTAGTCTCCACAAAACTGGTAACACTTCTCTGTGAACACGGGATCAAAGATCAACAAAGATGACTCTGACAATAAAGTAAAAACTCTGTGATATGTATGATCACTTGTCTATGAGGGACACAGAGAGTTTCCTTTCACAGAAGCTTCTTTGAAAATATATAACCCGAGACTGACAGGAGCCCTTTGAGCACCACGGAGCGACTGTCACGCATTAGATGCTGCCTCCGCCACCTCAGTCACAGTGAGGTGAGTCTCGGGAGAGAATTCCAAGGCCCTCTAGACAGCTGCCTTAAGCCAGAGCAAAGACAAGCACAACGGAGATCTCAGCGCTGCCGCCGCCGTACGTTTGGTCACTCTTGTCTTTGACAGTCAGAAACACCATGACCAGCTGTTTGGTTAGGACTAGGACGGCGCCCCAAGCTTCATGGGTCTGGAAGGTGGTTGAATTATGGGGCTCATAGCAGACTCTGAGGAGGTGAGGTCTACATGGCAGAGGTGGTTCATGGAGGTCGTGGCCCAGAAGAGTGTACCTCCTCCCTCGCCAGCTCTGCCCTTCACTTTGTCCCCCATCTCCCACGATGACGCCAGCTCTCCTCTGTCCAGCCCTATACTATGCCTTCCTGCTTCAGGTCTGCCCGCTGTGGACTAATGCAGAAGCCAAAACAAACCTCTCTTCTCACAAGTGTGAGGGTCAAGGACTGTGTCTGAGTGATGAGAAAGTGGCTCAGACACTTTGAGTCAGGGGTCGTTTCCTCCTGAGAAAGTGGCGCGCAGGTCAGTGGTGTTCTGTAGACTGGGGGAGGGAGTCCCAGGCCCTTCAAACTGTGATTTGTTTTCCAGCCCACCAGTTCTGTTCATCAAAGCTGAGGATAAGTCATTCTGTCTCTTCTCAGAAAGCTTTCAGAGACTTGCAAAATAACTAAATATCCTCTTTACAAGTTCTGTTAAAAACTCCTTTCTAGCCAGGATAAGAGTATGAACACGATCCCATGGATAGGAATCCAATTCAAATATCAATCTACAGATGTATCCTCAAATATTGCTCCTGAATTTAAAATATATTTTAAAGAAAATATATGAAAAGCACATTCCATGAATGAAAATATGATGTATAGGATTCATTAATTTTTAATTGCCTTCAATTCCCATTAATACATGGAAAGAAAGACAACAATAAAAAAAATTTGCAAAAAAAAAAATCCAATAAAAGATTTCTATTTGGCATGTAGACAGATACTTATATTCTTAAGTATAACATCAATATTTTTAAGACAGTCAAATTAAAAATAAATGAGTGGGATTTGAATTTATGTGCATGTACATATAAACATATACACAAATGAATAAACAAATAACAATATGATTAACACCTTTCAAAACTATGTAAAGAAGTGGCCATTAAATCCATAATGGGAAACTGTTTCAGACTCACTGAATGCACCTTTTTACAAGGAAGTGGTAATAAGTTTTATTGACAATGGAGAGACAGTGAAATATGTTGCATCTGGAAATGTTAAATTGTAGGGCTCCTTTGGGGAAAAAAAAATTTACTTTCTCTTTAAAAGTTAAATGTCATTTATATACAACAGATTTTCTACTGATGTGCTGCTGCACAATGAAATGTGTGGTCGCCAGAGACTTATATGCAAAACATCCACAGCCAACTTACTCACATAGACAGCAGAAGTCAACCAGAATGTCTATTGGTAAATGGATAAACAAAATGTGCCATCTTAGTATAGTATATAATACTCAGTGAAAAAATCCCATGAAACAATGATGAAAACATAACTGAAGTTTTTCCACCTGATAAAGGGCATTTATTAAAAAGTCAAGGATGGATGTTAAACTCATTGTTGAAAATTACATGCATAGGCTAGGGACTTAGCTCAGTGATTCTGGTGCCTGCCTTGCAAGTGCAAGGCCCTGAGTTTGATCTCTGGTAACCACATACAACAATGCTGAATATGGTAATTCATGCTCACTAGTAATCAGTACTTTTATATATGCATTAAAGACACCATTTATTTTTAAATTATTGCAAATATCTAAAAAAGACTTGTATATTTAGGTTACAAAAGGGAATTGTGAAATAATGCAAATATCAGTCTATTAATATGCACATATGTGAACAGGTTTTGTATATACACACATATTTAACATACTATGTTAAATAAAATTCATATCATGAATTATTAGAGGTATTTGCACATAATTTTACTAGATTTCCAAAATACTTATATTGAAGTTTTAACATACTTTAGCATTTTACTAAAATAGTCTTGAAATGGTCTAACACACATTACTTCTATCATTGCATCCACTGTTTTTAAAAGGAATTGTACTCATCCAACTATTTTAATGATCCAGTGGCTAGTTCAGGTTGAGAGGAACCTGATATACTGAATTTACAAACCTGATTCTAGGGCAAAAATGAAAAGAAGGGACTAGATTTCTTTATGCAGTTTGGGTTTTGAGTTTAAAGATAGCTGAGACTGGGGCAACGGAGAAGTTTGTGTCAAACTAAGGCCAATATTTTTATTAATATCTTGTCTTTAGAGGCTCCAGTTTATAACTTGAGATTGCTTTCTGAGTTTCTTAGGATTTTAGTTATCAAAAATTCAATTTAAATGTCATGGATCCTGGGAATTTTCATTCATTATTAAAGATTGTTCCTTAAACAGAATTTTAAAGGAAGAGTGAGAGATGAAGATAACATTGTGTTGTTTTATATCACTAGTCATAGTTAATCAATATACTGATTTCATACGTTAGATCTTAAGCAATTAGACTCGAATCTGAGCTGTGTAATGAGCCGGAGCTGAGCGAACAGCAGTGCGCTCATGGATGAATGCCAGTTTCCAGGAAATCTCAGCTGTGAATCTAATTTTTAAAACCATTAGTAATACAGAGTAATTTTGCAAGGGCAATTCAGTATAATGAATGAAGACTTTTGGCCTTTCCTTCCAGATTTTTGTTTAGTTTTTTGGAGGTCTACCTTTGCCATATATTAGACTCATATGGAATGTATTAGAAATTCAATAGGCCTATTATGGCTCATCTGAATAATTTCTTAACATTGGTGATGTCTTAGTCTCTCTTCCATTGGTGGGAAAAATACCCAATACTCAGAGTGAGAACAGAAGAGGTTTATTTTGGCTCATTAATCAGTCTGTGATCAGTCAGCTCCAAAAACAAGGCAGAGATGGAGTGGAGGAAAGTCTGCTCACTTCACATCAGCCTGGAAGCAGAGAGAGGGAAAGGAGGCTTCAGGCCTGGAGAAGAACCCTTCCACTTCATGCCCTGGAACTTCCTCTTCCTGCCAGACCCACCCTCTACACAGCAGTCAGCTGAGAACATGAAGCTTTGTCATAATATCTAGATATAAACCCTAAGTCCACACACCCTGAACAGCCATCTCATAGGGCAAATGAATTCAGTCTGTCTCTAAAGTTCCCAAACTCTTGATAATTTAGACTTCACTAAAATGTCCAACACCAAACTCTTTTTGAATACTCAAGGCAAACTCTTAACTGTGAACCCTTATACAAATAAAAAGAAAGCTAAGCATTCTAGCATACCGTGCCCCAGGGAAAATTTCCTATTCCAAAAGAGAGCCATAGAGGGATAGAAAATAACGGAACCAAAGCAAGATTGCAACCAATGGCAGGTACGTGGTCAGTCACACCCAAGTGGCATTGCTGGTGGATGCAGTGCTCATAGCTTCTCTTTGAGGTTTTCTTCTTTCTTTGTGGTTTTCCTTGGATAAGCCGGATTGCTGGCTTCTGTGCTGCACTTTCAGACTCACCCCCATAGCCTCTAGCACTACCTTCTCAGTGGTGTGCCGCTTGTCCTCCCAGATCTTCTTTTGAAATCTGGGTGGAATTCTCCCTGATCCCTCTGCCCTTGCATTCCTCATACTTATAAAGCCAGCACCATGTTGATTACACTAAGACTGCTACCAGCTGAAGCAGTAGCCAGGCCCTTTCAGTCTCAGCTGCAGAGGGCTGTGATTGTCTGGAGGGCTGAGTACTGTGAGGCAAACATCAGGAAGGATTCTTTAGATGGCTCTTCGTAGGTCGTGGGCAAAAGAAAGAGAAATTTTCTGCTAGAGCGAGCCACACATGGCCTGGAGCTTAACTGCCATTTGAGTTTCTGTTTTAACTGAAGCCTCTGGACTGTGGTCTTCACAGACTGTATTTCTATCAGCAGTTTGGTATTCTGAGTTCTGAGCAGAATCTCTTATCAGGCTCAGTTTGCAGCATCCTATCTCTTTTCTAGCCGATATCTCTACACTTTTCTCAGTTCTCCCCTCAAGTCAGTTCCAAAACTTATAGGCCACACGATCAGCTAACGTCACAGTGATAACCTCATTCTCAGTAGTGAATCTGTCTTAGTCACTCTTCTCAATGCTAGGACAAAATGTACAGCAGTCCAGGGAGAGCTATGCAATGTACAGCAGTCCAGGGAGAGCTATGCAATGTACAGCAGTCCAGAAGAGCTATGCAACGTACAGCAGTCCAGGGAGAGCTATGCAATGGACAGCAGTCCAGAAGAGCTATGCAACATACAGCAGTCCAGGGAGAGCTATGCTTTGGCTCAGGTTTCAGCCCCTGGCCATTGAGCTCCAAAGAAGGAACAGCGTGGCAGAGGGGGATGATGAAGCAAAAACTCCTTACCTCATGACAGCCTGAAAGTACAGACAGTGCAGGGGAGGAATTGGGAAAGGACACGTTCTCTTTAGCTAGCTGTGTCCCTTATCAAACTTCTTCCAATGTGGTACCACCTCTTCATAGCAAGTCAACCATTACACCATCCCATAATCCAGTCAGCTCTCTAAAATCCTTAACTCAGAGCTCACACAGTTTTTGAGGGATTCTAGATATAACAAAAGCGGTGGACTTTTATAGATTATGAAAAAAATACCAGTGTCAAAATGGAACATGAATTTTGTTTCTATTTACTTACTTGGGATAACCTTTGGAAAACTGTCTGTTTTCTCTCAACTGCTCTGGCTATACTTAAAATAATTACTATACATTCCTATATAGAAGGTGTGGGTTAAAATATCATTATAGACAACTTTGAAAAGTTTAAAATGATATTAAATGTGTAGTACAACGTCAATTTAAAATATATATTCTAGAACAATAGAATAGGAATATTAATTGCAAATGCTCCTGAGTGTTTTCAGTAGTGAGAAGGAAATTGTAAAGGCTATCAGTCATGTCTTTTTCCTCACTTCAATACCAACTGCTCATTTTTCTTAAATATTACAGGGCATTTATACATAACAATCTAGAGTTACTAATTCCAAATTCTCAAAATCTATTTCATTGTAAGGAACAGAGGCCCAAAAAGCGCAGAATTATATTTTCATGATTTGTCTTCGATGAAAAGAAAATGATTCCTCTAGATATTACGATGGCAATAAACACCTACACTGAACAAGTTGTATGTCAAACAATGTTTAATTCTTGATTCTGGGTAACCACTGCTCTTTGGTTATCTGTTCAAATGCATCCAAATATATAGGTGACTGTGCAAATAACAACACTAACTACAAACAAAGGGCATGTGACACTGAATTGTCAAACATCATAAACTGAAGATACTGGCATTAATAGTTCATGTTTTCAGGCATAATTTCTCCTTAGAAATTAATTCTTCTGTAAATCCAGACCACTTATAAAGGTCTAATATCATAGTTATATTTTTATGTACTTCTCAATATACCCGTCTAATAGAAATTTTAATTCACTTGGAAATCTGTAGGTTAACTCCACAGAATTTTGATGTTCTCGAGTCTCTTTTAACCTTTTATCTGTGACTTTGAATTCTTTCAAGTCAAAAACTGAAATAATCTCTCTTATTTTGTTTTCCCCTTTGTAGTTTCCTTCTAAGGAGAGAGGCATAGTTTGTCTTAATCATCTCTCTCACAAAGTTTAGTTTCATGTGAAGAACTTTCGATGTGTGATAATAGGTAATATGCCATATTTTCCATTTCCTTTTAAAAATAAATTTAATTTATCTGTACATTTTAGGAATTATTATGATCACATTATTGAGAATTTGTACCTATACATGATATATATCTTGATTCCTATTTTTCCTGTTCCTTTATCCTCCTTTCAACCCTCATTTCTCCCATACACATATGCTCTTTTTGTTTCTTCATTTTTATTATCAAATATTTTCTTTCCCTTCTTTCTTATTCCCTTTTTTCCTTTGAACATTTTCTTCCTATTTCACAATACCTATCATTTACATCTTCATTTACACCTCATTTACACCTTCAGCTTCTCACACTAGATAAATAATATGGTATTTACTCGTCTATGTCCTATTCATTTCACTTATTAATATAGCCTCAATGTGCATCCATGTAGCTATACATGCCTGTAATTTATCATTTTTTATGACTGAGAATATTCTATTTTATAAAGAAAAAAATTACATCTTCTTTATCCAGTCTCCTGTGGATGAGTATTTGGGCTGTTTCCAAGATTTAGTTATTAAAAACTGAGCTGCTATAAACATGGATGCGCACATGTCACTGTAATATGATGCTTTTAATTTTTTAGTGAATATGTCCAAAAGGTAAATAGAGGGGTCAAATGAGACATCTAATCCTAATTTTTTGAGGATTCTTCACACTGATATTCACAGTGGTTGGATCAGTCTATAGTCCTACCAACAGTGGAGAAGGGTTGCTTTTCCCCCACAGCCCCACCAGCATTTGCTATTGGTTGATTTCTTGGTAGAATACATTCTTTCTGGGGTGAGGTGGAATCTCAGTGTTGTTCTCATCTGCATTTCCTGAATGACCAGTGATGGTGAACATTTTTATTATATCGTTTATTGCTGCTTTTACTTCTTCATCTGGAAAACGCCTCTTCATTTCAGATGTTCACTTTTGAATTGGGCCTTTAAATTAGGAAGGGGTGTTTTTTCTTTTTCTTTTCTTTTTTCTTTGTTCTTTGTCCGAGGAACATCTGGTAAAATTATTTCCCCGTATTCTAGGTTGTGTTTTCAAACTGAGATTCTAAGTTTTCTCGACATTCATTGTGTTATAAAAAGCACAACAGACACTGGTTTATGCAAGAGAAGTATATATTCTCACAATTCCAGAGGGAGACAATCAGAGATGTTAGCTGCACTACTTTCTTCAAGGTGTCTTTTCTTGGCTTGCTGAGATCATTACTTTCCTCCATCACAACACAGTCCTCGTTCCATACAGGTGTGTGTCCTGTGCTTTTTTAAAATATTCACACCTGTCTTATTAGACCAGGTTTCATCCCTCTTACCTTAATGAAGATTAACCATCACTATAAAGACCTTGTTTCAAAGAGCAGTTACATTTTCAGGTGTTGAGTTAAGATTTTATCTTATGATTTGGGGAAGGCACCCTTCATCCTGAACATGCACATTGGCTCCTCAAACTTGCTTTCATGGTGAGTAATATAAACTTTTAGAAATGTATTATTCAAATGTATTTTAAATGTCAGAAAATAATCCACCAAGAACAAATACTTGGGAAATTTAGGAGAATTACTTTTTGAATTTTTAATATGAAATTCACTTCTTTACTCAGCTATATGAGAATTCTTTTTTCTTTACTCAGCCAAATAATGATCACAAATGGAGAGTTAAATCTTAAATTTCAGTTTTTCAAGTAAGAAATTGAATTTTGTCTAATTTTACATAAGTAAATACAGTAAAAGCAGTGTTCGTAAATCTTCACCACGGTATGTATTTTAAGAAAGATAGAACAATAGTAAAGAAAGAGCATTCATCCTGGAGGCCATACTTGTAAGTGAAATAAATACGACACAGGTGTGTAAATACTCATTTCTCTAGTACAAGAAGATGAATGTAAATGAGGTCCAGAGCACATGACAGATTTTGTGGAATAAGAAGGAAATTTTCAAAGGGAAAAGGAAAATGGGTAGAGGCAGAGGGAAGCAAAGAACAGAAAGAAACATTTTGATGGTAAAAATAACAACCACAGAAAATAAAACAAAGTCTACATATATAATGGGGTGGTGGTGGTAGGGAGGACAGGGGAATGGAAAAAAATGAGAATCAAGATACATCCTGTACAGGTACAAATTCTCAATGATGAATATGATCTTAATATATTCCTATACATACCAATAAATTTTTAAAGAAGAAAAGGCATTCAAAGTATCATATCCTTTCTCTGGTATGTGAAAATGAAGATATAAATGAGTTCTAGTATATATAGTAGATATTGTGAAATAGAAAATATTTAAAAGGAAAGAGAGTGTAGGGGTAAATAATGAGGGGAAAAATAATGTGATGGTATTAACAAAAAGGAAATAAAGCTTATGTATATAGGAGTCTAGCAGTCATAGGGTGGGATGGAGAATGAGAAAAAATGAGAATTAAGTTGTGTCATATACTAGTACAATTTCTCAATGTTGAATATGATGATGATGCACATATATAATGTACCAATAAAGATTTGAATAAAACAAGTTGAACAGATTACCTTATGATTTCACTTCACTTCCCTCCTCTACAGCAATGTTAAAAAGTACAGGGGCCGGGGAGTTAGCTCAGTGGTTCCAGAGCCTGTCTTACAAGCGCAAGGGCCCGGGTTCGATTCCCCGGTAACCACATAACAATACTGGGTGTGGAGACTCACGCCCAGCAGCAACCAGTACCACATACCACAGTGCCAGGCGTCGTGGCTCACGCCTGTAATCCCAGCACTCGGGAGGCAGAGGCAGGAGGATTGTGATGTGAGTTTGAGGCTGAGCTCAGGGCCAGCCTAAACCAAAAAAGCGAGACCCTGTCTCAAAAAACCTAAAAAAAAAAAAAAAAAAAAAAAAAAAAAAAAAAAAAAAAAAAAAAAAAAAAAAAAGTACAATGACCCTGTAGACACTCCTTGTAATCATTCCTACCTAGTGAGATTAAGATTAGAATCATTTCAGCTTTACAAAACCGGTTTTCTCAGTTGACAAACTTTGTTTTACATTTATTATTATTTTGTTCCCAAACTAATTCATATCAACCAGTAAGAATGGTTGAAGACAGATCATACCCAGATGTATGTCTGTCTTCTGAGACACTACCAGAACACAACATTTTTCAAAATTCAAATGACAATGTCGAGATAAGAAATCTTACTTTCACAAGAGTATGGTTATTTACTTAAAAGCATTCATTTATGTTTTTATAGTTTACAGACTCGAGTGAATAAAGTAAACCCTATCAATATGACCCATCCCATTGTGTTATCTGCCATGAAAGATATATATTTTCTAAGTATGTGATATAATAATGAGCTAAACATTTTAAAACTTCATATAAAATGTTTTCTTTCTGATAAAATATATGTTTTAAAATATCTAATATTAATTTCTCCATTTATACATTAGAAATAAGCTCAGATTCACCCAGAAATATACCACATAAAACATTAGAGAGTTTCCAGTATTTCCTTTATTTCTCTAGGAGAAAATTTTATAAAAATATTGACAGAAATTCCTGACGTATTCTATAAAATTGCTTTGATACTGGAAGAATGAATGCTTTACAAGGTAGCTTTGAGAAAAAGCAAATGAGAAAACTAACTGCTAATAAATTTTCAATAAATACTTTGATCACTCATGTTTAAAGCTACTTAAAGAATGTCTCTGTAACCAAGATGTCAGCTGGATCTCCTGGCACTATGGTGACTGTGAGAGGTTAAAGTTCTCTGGTCTTAGATGAATACAGCATTTAATAAAGAAGAAAAACAACAAGGAAATAACCATAATACAGGAAATAGTTATACAAATGACAGGAGAAAAAAATTTTATGAAGTTTCATATGAAATGAAAAGCATAGATTCAGTGTTTAAACAAGATAATACATAATGGTCTTCCTCCAAAACTATCTTTCAGGGGTGCTTGCTAAATGTTTCCCAGTAATATTTTTTTTTATCCTTACTAAAATGCATGAGAAACACAAGGTAGAGCTCACAAAAGAGCTATCACTTGCTTATCTGAAATAAGGTCTTTAGCTCATAATGACTCAGTTAATTCACCTGCAAACTGAAGACTATAATTTTGGAGGTATTATCTTACTCATTTTTTCTCAGTATGGTAGCTATAAAGTCAAGCAATGTGTTATAAATTATTTTACAAATATTGAGGAATTTTGGTATATGCATGGATCAGGCCCATGGAATTTACAATCTGGAAAACATTTGGAAATTCAAAAGTATGACTTCATAGATGACAGCACTATGGCTTAGAGCTCACAAGAGCTACTGAATTCTATCAGTAGGTATTTGGGGAGTAAAATTCAGTCTGGCTCTAGTTAGTATGCCAGAATTCTTCCATATACTTGGGCAAAATGTTTATCTTCTACTGGGATGTAGAAAACAATAGTACAAATACCTCCTAGTCATTCATTGCATAGTTGGGTTCGGATTTGTGTCCAAATCTGACTTGCTTTTCTGATCTTTCCTGATTTCTGTTCTCCAGGGAAGGGAGATAAGTTAGCATTTCCATACTAGTAAGATAATGAGGAGGTTTCACATTTGCATTCCTATCTGTGCCTCATTTTGTGAACAACTGGGTGTTTAGGATGCAGTCAGTGCTAGAGTTTATGAAATAAGAGATTCCTATCAGTTTCATAATAACAGTGCAAAAGAAGTACATTTTCTACATCTTGTAATTCCTTTTTAGGCCAGAAATCTGAAACACAGTGGCTACTGAAGGGAAAAAAATATTATAATGCCTGAAATAATTATGCAGACAGTTATGAAGACAAGAGAGGATATCCTCTGACGTCTAGTGACATTATTCTAATTGCTGTATTAATTTGATGCAAAGAGAAGAACACACTTACCACTCTCTGCAGTTTACAAGGCATTTACTGTGTTTGAAAGACAATTCTGACTACATCGTGTAAATGTCATCATTGTTTAAATGCCACCTAACTTGTTTATCCTTTTGAAGCTTAGCCAGCTAAATGAATGGCAAGCAATTAATACTCTTCAAAGAAGAGATGGAAGAAAGATGCTTTCCTGTGAAAGTAAATCAATTTACATCTCTTTCTAGGAGCTCGTTCCCCTTTTTTATGTTGGGCCCTTGCTGTTGCCAATAAAAAAAATGTGAAACCTATATCCACTATAGAGACTTGGCATCTAAACTTAGACATGCTTTGCCATGAGTCAAGTTTTTAGCTCTGTCTTTAATTATTTTCCTTTTTAAACCAGATAGTTAAAAACACACTAGACAAGTTGTTCTTCCGTATGGCATACTTTTTAATTATTAAAATAAATCCTAAGAGCCAGTCATACACAATACCCCATTCTAGGCCTAGGTATATAAAAATAAATGAAAGAATATTCCTGCTGTTGTGTAACTTGTCTTCTAGTTGCAGGGTGTCAGTAAACAAAGAAACTGAAGATTCAGTGAGATCCTACACAGAAAGAAAATGAGGGCTAGGGTGTAGGAAAGATGTGGTGAGCAGATGGAGCTATAAAGATACACTAGTTGAGCTGAAACAAGGACAATGGGAGAAGCTAAGCTGTGTGCAGGGGACAGTAGGGAGAGGAGGGTCTAAAAACCAGAAGAAGGAAACAAATCTTTGTTATAGAGAGGAAGGGAGAACAACATGGAGAAGATGGTGATGGGGCAGAGCTGGTGTAGCAATAAAAGCAGAATATGACCCAACGGTAGCAAAGTATTCAGGAGACAACTTCCATGACTCCTACATGGGGAAAAAAAAGCCATTAGATATGGTAATGGGCTTAAACTTAATTATAGAAATAAAAAATGTAGAGGAATTAGTTAGGAGCTAGATTGTGATAAGTATGCTGTTAAAAACAACAGAAATTTTATAGTCTAGTCCATCTGGTTTCTATGATTTATTCTGAGCCAAGTTATGTAACAAGCTAAGGCCTTGTAAGTAAAAATTGGGGGCAAGATCCCAACTTCCCAGGACTCACGATTTAGTTGAGAAAATTGATTGCAAATGTGGTAGTGGAGGGAAGCACAGAAATGTGTGGTGGCCGGAGAGACCAAGTGTGATAACTGACATGGATAAGAAGCACAGGGTATAAATGACATGCTTAATAGTTTGACTAATAGTTCAGAGTTAGGAGACAGCACAAAGTGGTTCGTGAAATGGTCATGCACAGGTGAAAGGAAAGCCATTAATTATACACTGATGTTCTGGGTGCCCCCTCACCGGTCTCCAAACTCTGACATCCGCATGTCAGACATCTCAACTCATTTTTACAGTTTTAAAACAAGTATCAACTTTTCACTCCATGCAGTTTTTCAGATGTTCATGGAAAGAACTTTTAATGTTTCTTAAACTAAAAATGAACCACAGCTAAGTGTTAGGCTCTTTTCAGGTAAAATATGTATCTAACTTCTCTCAATTTCTATTACAGTTTATTGTCCAATACGGTCTTGTACAAAGTAGATGATCAAAGAGGATGATTCTTGGATAAAAGAATTCCATCCATAGGTCAGCAGAACTACCTCTATGTTCATTACCAATAGTAATGTCTCAAAATCTTTTAAATATTTTCTATTTCACAATATCAACTATATATACTAGAACTCATTTACATCTTCATTTTCTCATACCAGAGAAAAGATACGATACTTTCCTATGGCCTATTTATTTCACTTACGAGGTTGTCCTGAAGGTACATCCATTTGAGTATGAATGACTCAATCTGATCATTTTTCATGGCAGAATAATACTCCATTCCATAAAAGAACCACATCTTCTTTACCCAGTCTCCAGTTGATGGACATTTTGGTTATTTACAAGATTTAGCTATCACAAACTGCACTGATATAAACATGGGTGCACATGTCGCTGTGATATGACTCTTTTAGTTCTTTTGTGTATTTACCTAGCAGAGCAATGGCCGGGTGAAATGACACCTCCATCTCTATCCCTTTGAGGAATCTCCACACTGATTTCCATAGAGGTTGTATGGGTCATCTTCTCCAGGCCGAGTACTGTCTCAGAAGTCATTCTCAAGGTAATTAGGTTACAATAACTTTATTTTAAGTGCCTCTGTGGAACACTTTCAGCTCCTTAGTGATGCTCCTGCTCATTCTTTTCTTCTCCTGTCTTCAATGCTGAAGACTGATGCCAGGACCTAGTGTATTCTTGGCAAGTGCTCTACTACCAAGTCACACTCCCAATTACCCCTTTCATACTTTCTGGTAACTAATGCCTGGTACCACCACAAATCTTAGATATGAACTAAATCTTACAAATCATCTGCTTTATAAGCCTCAGAGCCAAATATTTACTTAAATTACTTTTGACCTATGTTAAATTATCTATCTGTGCTCTATCCTCCATAAATTCTCACTTAAATGATCTTTGGTAGGTCTTAGATATGTCTCAGATTATCCTTATGTGAAACTATGGCTTAAATCACTAGACAGGGTCTGGCCAAATTGCCCAGGGTGGCCTTCAACTTGTAATACTCCTACTTCAATCTGTAGAGTAGCTGGGGTAACAGGTGTGTGATATTGTAACTGTTTGCAATGAATATTGGGAACAATTTTTGAGCTTAGAAAAGGATCCTGGGTCTCAAGAGACTATTGCATCTCTGCATCTTCATTTCTGCCTGTTGATGGCACCAGTTCAGACCCAGCTAACCTGGACTTAGGTTTCTGATTGGTGAAAATTACAAGATAACAAATGGATAAACAATTAAGTTTGTGGTAATTGGTTCCACAATGCTAGAATGCTAACAAACTGTTAAGTAGTCAATAAATTTATTCTCTAATTAAAAAACACTTAGTGGGGAACTATTATATGTTAAGTAGCACAATAAATAATGAGAAGCAAGAGCCAGACATGACCATCACCACCCCAGTGAAAATAAGAAAAGGTTTCTTAGGAACTAATTATTATTTTATTCTCTTATTAAAAATAAGTCATTCAGTGTTGCAGGACATTGTTGTCTGTTATGTAGGAAAGATGATAGATGCTAGACGATAGATGCTGGCAAAAAGAAATGATGGTTTGTTCTATATGAGATCCTTAGTGCAGTGGGTCCTGCCCTCCCTGAGTGAAGGCAGATCTCAGAGCACTGATACAAATGCCTGTATTGGGCTGGGGATTTAGCTCTGTGGTTCCGGTGCCTGTCTTGCAAGCGCAAGGACCCGGGTTTGATCCCCGGTAACCACATACAATACTGGGCATGGAGACTCATGCCCAGCAGCAACAAGTACCACATACCACAGTGCCGGGCGTGGTGGCTCAAGCTTGTCATCCCAGCACTTGAAAGGCAGAGGCAAGAGGATTGCTGTGATGTGAGTTTGAGGCTGAGCTCAGGGCCAGTCTGAACTACAAAACGAGATCCTGTCTCAAAAAACTTTTAAAAAAAAAATGCCTGTATCTCCCAGAAATGCCCACACAGATACACTCAGCTTTCTCAACCTGCCATATTTCAGTCCAGCTGCCTCTTAAAGGAACCCTTGCTAAGGGCATCATATCTTATCTTTATTTGTAAAGCACTTAATGAATAAAACAATGAGGTGAGCTTTAGAAATAACAATACCATAGCAAAATGTGGAAACAAGTGCTCTTCCCTTTATATGAAAGTACATAATATTTCCCACTATGCAAATATAAGAATTAACCAAATACCTCCCTTAATTCCAGACATAAAAATAGAGGAATAATGGCTGTAAATTTTATTATTAGTACCACAGGAGGCAGCATATCTTAAATGAAGGAATGTAGTGTTTGTTTTAAGGTATATATTTTAAAATTAACATGAAGAATAAATATTTTTAATATTTTTCCTTAATTAAAGTCAGGCGAAAAAGACTTCACTCTTCTAACTTTATCTCCTTGGCCACTATGTGGGTTCAGAGAGATGATCCTTTCTGTGCTGGGTAGAGTCAGTTTCTACAGCTAATCACAAGATTCCAATCTTTGCCTCAATAATAAAACTCAGACATGGTATGTAGCCTTTATCTCTTTCAATAACATCAAACCTCTTGTACCCATCAAAGTATTTGATAGCTTCTAAATTGAGATACCTCCAATGGAAAAGACGTGAGCTCCGAGGAGTCCTTGATGTATTTTGAGGTGCCTTTTCCAAGCTACATGAGTGCTAAGATACACAAGACTCAGGGCTCCTTTGACAACCAGAAGGGGTTATTTCAGGAGTTTTGGCAACTGCAGTAAATCAGCAAACTTCAGTCTGCTCTAAACGCTGAGATCAGAGTCAGAAGGAAAATACAACATACAAATACAACCTTCTTGTCCAGAAGTGTTTCTTCAGGACTCTAAATGTAAAAACTTACAAGAATATGTGTAACATCAAATCTCCGAACTACAGTCTGTTATATTCCATGTGGGCAACCCCACCAGCCAATGGAGCTGATAGATCCATTCGCTTACACCATTTACAGAAATTAAACTGCCAGTCCTCATTTCTCCTGATGGCTATACCAACACATCCTATTTTTATCTGAGTCTCATTTAAATTTAAAATCATCCTGGTGGCTTCAAAGTCCATAATAATCAGATTGCAATCTTCTGATGAGATCCAGGCTACTGGCATCTAACCCAATGATATAAATGAAAGTTGACCACATCAGGGAATGCACAACAATACGATGCTGGAGGTACCTCTAGGGATTATACCAAACAGCTGAGGAGGATGGCTGAACTATGCATGCGATCGCGGGAGAGCCTGCACCACTGAGCTGGGCCCAGAAGGTGCATTGAGAAAGGCTCTTATTTCAGAAACACAGGTAACATCAGGTAAGGGCCGTGATGACTCAGGACCTCACCCAGGTGTGTCATCAAGGAGCTCAGCAAGTAGAGCAACAGTGGTGGAGAAACACGGGACATTACCCTCCATCCTCCTCCTCAACCAACATTTTGCCTGGCTTTAGTAAGCCACCAGTGCATCACTTTTTTCACTGAGAGAATCCATGACCATATTGGGGCCATACGGTTCTCTGGCTGTTTATTTACACTTCTTCTCAATATCTGCACGTCAGTTGCTCTCCATCACCTCAAACCCCCAGCACATCAGTGCCAGCCTGAACTACAAAGCGAGACCCTATCTCAAAAAGAAAAAAAAAGAATAGCTTCGTCTTATTAAGCACCCAAGTCTAGTGTTTACTTAACATTTATTTTTTTAATAAAATATTACTAACCCAAAATAAAGCTTTTGGTACAAAACGAAGCATTCATTCATGTTTGTATATCTCCAATACAAAGAGAAATTATAAAAATACTTGTTTTATTTGAACTACAAGAATTTCAAATTAGTCCAAAAAAAGAACTTTACATTTTACAATGGCAGGTTTCCCTTTAGTTAATAGTAACGCCTTTGCATTTAGAGAGATATAGTTTCAAGTCTTTGTCCCAAAAGTGCACTGGGCAGATATTTCTTAGGCAGACAGTGATTGATTTTTGTATCTTTCCCATCAAACATAGAATCCAGGTCCAAATTAGAAAAATTGTCATGTGAGTTTTTGCTGATTTTTTAGACCTGATATCAAATGTGTGATCAATGAGAGAACTAATAACCTGGATTTCATAAAGATTAAAATTTTCTGCTTGGCAAATGACATGACCAAGAGAATGAAAGAAAATCTCCAGACTGGAAGAAAAGCGAAAGGTACAGTTGATCAAAGACTGTGAGTTAAAATTCAGTAAGAAAATGAACAAGTCTACAAAAGGGGGGAGCAGTATGAGGACATGGATCAGGTAAGGAAAGCTCACTCACTGCTGGTAGAAATGCAGAAGGATCCAGGCCTGACCTCAGCTCACTGTTTAGCTCAGCCTGGCTTCCAACCAGTGACTTTGCAGTCTCGGCACCCCCTTAAGAGAGGGTTATACACATGTGGCACCTCACCAAAGCTTCGTACAGCTATTTTTCAAAATAATTTAATAGTTTCATAAAAACACATTCTAACCATATGATGCACAGTTATTCATTTTTTGTGATATTATATTAAAAGACTTCAAAATGTCTATTCAGGCAATAATTTACACATGATATTGAAAGCAGCTTTATTCTAATCACAAAATGCTGGACATAGTTAAGATGTCCCCCAGAAATGATCAAATAAACAAACTACATTCAGGCAGTAAAGGAATATTCACCCACAAAAGGAAATGAGAAAGCAAGCCATGAAAAAGATGTGGAAAATGAAAGTAAATATTTATAAGGAGAAGAAGCCAATTTGAAAAAGTCATGTTATGCTTTGTATCTGTCCCCACCCCACCCCAAGCCTCAGGCGCCCACCGGTGGGGCTTATGGGAGGTGACTGGACAACCAACACACAATACTCAGTGCATTAGTCCACTGCTGAGTCCAGAGGTGACTTGCTGTTAGGACATGAGATCTTGACAGAAGACCTGCATCCCTGAGGGTGTGGCTTGGAAGGCTGCGTCTTTTCCCAGCCTCTCTTCCATGCCTATTCTCTGTCCATGAGACTTTAATTATTATACTTTAGTTTATCTCAGTGCAGGTATACTAGTTGATTCACAAATTCAAATCACAACTTTAGTTTCCAGGCTTGCCCAGAAAGAAGTCTTAAATCCCTTCATTGGGAAAAGAGAATATTAGAACATTCATCAATATAGCAGACTTCCAGTTTTGTAAATAAGTATCTGTTTCCTACAGACTCATGAAGAGAGGCTGGTAGGGAGATGCTGGATTTGAATTTGTTGATATAAATTATCATGAAGCTTCAGTGTCATTCTTGTTTAGTTCCCATGTGTATGTAGCTCCTCAGTTACAAGAAGTGGTCGCCACTGACAGGGCTTACCATACTGACTCCACAGCAGAGGGAAACAACTTCAATCAGTGCTGTCAGTGTGAGTAGCTTAGGAAATTTCTAATTATACCAGCCAAAGCTCCACTGGTGACTGCCCCCCTGAACTTTCAAGTAAACATATTATCTTTTAAAACAAACAGTATCTCATTAGATCATATGTAAAAACCCAGGCATTCAGTTACAGCTTCCAAACAATAATACAACCACATTCACAATTCTAGCAGTTGCTGGCTCTAGTAAAATTATGCATATAAGATCAATTCAACTGAGAGTGGGTCATGAACAACAGGTAAATGACCATCTCACTTGTCCTAAAAAGACAAAATTACTGAACTCTACTAATTAAATATTATTAATATTTTGAAATAGTCAAAATTTGGCCCAATAGTGATAAATATTTCAGATGTACTTGTTTATAAATTGACTTTCTTTCATTATTGTAACCCTCGTATAGTTTGCATATGATCTTATTTCAGACAGAAGAATAGTTCCCATTCTCTTAGAATTTGGGAGTAAGGATAAACAAACGAATTGCCCAAGAGCACCATATTCATAGTAAAGTCTGTTACTGGTATTGTTTTACAAGACACGTGTGACTATAATAGGCATTAAATCTAAATTCACAGTGAAAGAGCACTAAGTATGAGTTCAGAGTATAGAGCCGAACCCACGGCTAAATGCTTTCCATTTTGATTGCTTCTGTTACTCTCACAGTATCATCACGTTGGTCAGAGCTGCTTCAACTGTGACAGGAGCAGAAAGAGCTTCCCAAATGCCCATCAGAGAGAGACTGGATAAAGAAGATGTGGGTGTTTTATAATATATATAAAATAGACTATTACTTGGCCATAAAGAATGACAAATTAGAGACATTTATATCTAAATGAATGGATGTACGTCAAGGCCATACTGATAAGTTAAATAAATAAGGTGTGGATATCATATCATTTCTCTTCTATGAGAATCTAAAGGTTTATACAAGGTTCAGAATGTATGATAGGTGTGAAATAAAAAAGAAAGTATTCTTTCCTTTCTTTATTTCCCCCATCTCTGTTTCCTTTTCCCTTTGAATATTTTCTTTCTATTTAACAGTATCTATCATACATTGTAGACCTCATTCACAACTTTAGTTTATCATAAGAGAAAAGACATCTGTGTCTTATTTATTTCATTTACGAGTATATTCAAAATTTACCAATAAACTAAAACACTTTTTTTAATTTAAAAAAGAATAAATTTTTTCAAAGAGAAAGGGGAAACTGGAGTGGGAAAAGAAAAGAAAGAAAAATTTGATGGTAAAAAAAGTGGAAACAAAGCTTATACACTCATGGGTGAGAGTTGTAGAGAGGGCAGGACAATTAGAAAAAATGAGAATCCAAGATACATAATCTAAAATTACAAATTCTCAGTGATGAATGGGATCATAAAGTATCTCTAAAGTACCAATAAATTCAGTAAAGGGGATAAAAATAAATATACAGAATAAGAAAAGAGGTTTGCCCAAATCTTGCTCTTTTTTCCTAGTATACACAGTTACTGTTATGAATTTCTCTCACACAACTGCTTTATTGTGTCCACTGATTCCTGCATTTTGCACTGGAATTATTATTTAATTATAGAAACTGTCTATAACTGTCTTTTAAGAAGAAATGTATCTTGAAATAAAAAATATTAAAATTGTCTGTTCTCATCCTCCAATGGGAGGGAAATGTTCCATTCTAGAAGCTCAGTGTTCCAGGTGGAACATGAGCACATAGAACCAGCAAAAGGAAACTACAAAAGACCACTAAACTCGAGCCCACGATTCACTACTGCAGAGTTCTATGACCCTGAGGAAGCCATTCCATCCTCACCATAAATTCCCTGAGTGGTTCAGACTCCTTACATACCGCTGTGGCTTTGTGCAGTTGTTCTCTCTACAACGGAAGCTCAGTATTTACATTGCACATGTAAAGTGAAATGTGAAGCCACGTCATTAATCACACTCTCTGGCCCTATCAGATGACAGGGTTGCATAGCTCAGCTTTGACTTTTGCATCACCCGATATTTACTAGTAGACATTTAGTAGATCATAGTTCAACAGTTATATTCCTGAATAAAATGACATCATAATAACATTGGCTCTGTATTTCACAGAAAGTTGGATTAGTGAAATTGTAATTATTGAAATTCTTCCAACTTTAACAAACTGTATAGTAGCTGTTACAAGTTATAATCCCCTAAAGAGATAGTCTTTTTTATGCAAGAAATCTTATAATTGGTCAATAACAGAAATAGAAATCAAGATTTTGTGAAAAACTTAATGCCAAGCTGCAAGCTGCGTGCAGAGGAGAGAAAATAAAGAATGTTTCTAAGTGTGATTTATCTCCATATTTCAGTGGAGAATTTATTGCAGGTATATTTGGGGACAACGTGAAGATGTACATTCACTTTCTCTGGCTGACTTAAAGAAAAATTCTGTGTCCTCCACCTTGAGCCCCTTACGTTATTCTCATAGCCATGGGAGGAGCCGGCAGGAGAAAGGGATGGTGCTTGTCTACCGAATATTTCTACGCTATTCCTTATCTCCTGCTAGGTCAGAAAGTAAGAAGCTCCACAAAGTTCCTTGCACCTAGTACAAGGCCCAGCACATACTGCGTGTCTAACAAGCACTTGTTTCACTAACAAGTGAAATGACTCAGTGGGTGATGGGACCAGAGCCGTACTGAAGGAGAACCGCACCCGGGCCTGATGAGCGAGGAGAGCGCTGCCAGAGCGAGTAAACGGAGTGTTAAAGCCCAGGGAGAGCAGCGTCTAGAGAGAGCCTCCCACAGGATGTGTTTTTACTGGGAGACAAAAGGCGGGGCAGAGGCGGGCAGCCCTGTAGCTCCACTCCAGCTCCATTCAATACCCTCCCGAAGCACCAGCATGGAAGGGCCCCGGAGACAGAGAAACAGCGATGACAGTGGGGTCTTCCCATTGCTGCTTCTGTGGCCTGGACAAGGCTTTGGGGTTTTCCAAATCCTCTCTACTTCTTTTTTTTTATGATTAAGTTCATTGATACAATTTATATGATGACCACATTCATCATATGGAATTTGTATAATAACATATCTTAGTTCTTATTCTTTTTCCCTGTTGCCCTCTCCTCTTTTCTTTCTTATTTACAGAAGCTTTGTTACCATTTTGTCTTTATTTTCTAATTTTTTTCTTTTTCCTTCCTTCCTCTCTCCCTTCCTCCTCACCTATTTCCTTCCCCATTTGAACTTTTTCTTCCTATTTTATTATATCTATGATATATGGAACAATGTGATATTTACACACGAATGTCTACTTATTTTACTTAAGAGTATGATACCTAGGTACACTCATTGACCTATACATGTTCCAAGTTTATGATTCTTTATAGTTCAATTGTAATCCATTGTATATGAAAAAATTGTCTTCTTTATCCATTCATCAATTGATGGGTATTTGTGTCATTTTGAATATTTATTTATTACAATCCCAATCAAAACCAGTAGCATATCTCACAGAACTAGAGAAAAAATTCCTAAAATTCATATGAATGGAGAAGAGACCTAAAAGAGATAAAACATTTCTGGGCAACAAAGGCTTAGCAGGGGCATCACAGTCCCTGGTTTAAAACTGCACTGCAGAGCTTCTGTGATAAAAACATCAGGGTTCTGGGTAAACAAAACAAACAAAAAACAGACCCAAAGATGAAAGGAACAGATTAGAAGATGCGGAAACAACTATTAGTCACCTGGTCTTCAGCAAAGGGCCCAAACACCTTCCCTGGAAGGAAGACAGCCTTCTTAATAAATGGAGCTGGAAAAACTGGCTTCCCACATGCCAACGATTAAATCTAGAGCCATATCTATCCCCATGCACTAAACTAAAATCACAGTGGATCAAAGATCTAAATATTAAAACAGAAACACTAAATCCTCTGGAAAAAGAATAAGTAGAGCTCTTGAAGACAAAGGTGTAGAAAAGATGTTATGAACAGTCACAGGGGAGATATTACAAAGAATCAACGACTGGGATCTCAGCATATGAAGAAGCCTTTGCATAGCAAAAGAAAATTGCCAGAGAGCAAACAGAGAACTCACAGTGTAGGAAAACATTTTTGTCAGCCGTTCTTTAGACAAAGGACTATCAAGAAGCTAAAAAAACAGAAAAAAAAATCAGACTCTCCAAATGTAAAGACCCAACCTAAAGGTGGGTATCTGAGGTGAATACACACTTCCCAATGAAGTCCAAATGGCAAATAAATGCATGAAAAAGTGTTCAACATCACTGATCATTTGAGAGATGCAAATTAAAACAATGCTGAGATTCCATTTCACTCTAGAAAAATGGCTACTGTCAAGCAATCAACCAGTAATAAACCCTGGCAGGCCTGTGGCAAAAAAGGTTCCATCCACTGTTGGTATAAGTTTAGTCTGGTGCAACCACTATGGCAATCAGTGTGGAGTTTCCTCAAAAAACTAAACTAGAGGTTACATTTCCATTGTTAGAATCATCCAGAAAGAATTACTGCATTACACCACAGTGCTATATGTACACTTGCTCCATCTCTTGACCTAAGAAGTGATAGGAAGAGTGGATCAGTGTTCTCCAAAGGCGGTTCTCACACAAGCCTGCTGGCTCTCGTGGAGTGAAGGTGTAAACCCAGCTACAGTCTAAAAATTCTGCAACAATTATGCACAAGTATGATATCTGAAATTCTATTTTTTAATTCACATCTTGATTGGTACATTATAAATACACATCTTCATCTCATTCAGCATTGAGAGTCCATATCAGAATATTCTATTTTTAACAGTTAACATATTTCACGCTAAACTTCAAATCTATATATGTCTGTTCTAAGATACAAAATGTTTTCTAAGGGGAGATAAATCTTGCTGGCATTCTTGAGACATTCTGAGCCTTTGATTTCAAGTAACTCACATGACACCCTATCCTACCTCGTGAGTACTGTGTCCCACTTGCAAAATCAAGGAGATATGTGATGCTGACTTTTCCTTCTCCAACCCAAATGTAATTCCAAAAATTATTTTAAAGGTCGCTTTTCCTTTTTACTCAAACAATCCAATTTTTCCTGTTTTTCAATATTCTGAACTAAAATTTCCCTTTGATTGGTGAATTTAAAAAACTATCAAAGCATGGCATCTTGTAAATTCTCAAAGCAATTATAAACCTTTCCTAATTGATAAGATTCATAACTTCTAAGCTGCCTTACTTTGTCACAAAGTAAATCAAGTTGAATATAAAAGGCAGAGTAAAATTTGTCTCTCCTCTGTAAAGGATTGGTTTAATGTCATAATATTTTGTTAGTATTCTTACCAGACAGATAACTTGCTTTTTTATCATTAACTATTGAAATTATTATAGATAAAATATTTATATTACTGCTATTATTGTTGTTACTGTTGTTTCATTACATGTCACTTCTGTAATAATTAGATATTTTTAAAAGACATTTTAAAAATTGTCTTACTAATACTTATTAATACAATATTGTATCCATATAGTACATAATGTTTATATTCCTTACAGGAAGTTAGTACATATACCTAATACATCTTAATGCCGTTTAAAATCATTTTCCTTTCCCTCTCTTCCCCTTCCATTTATCTCTCAATCCTCTTCCTTTTGTACATATATGCAATACAAAACATTTAAATCCCAAATGTGGAGTTGGTATGTGCATAACACATTTTAATTCTTTCCCTTATCCCTCCCTATCTCCTTCCTCCTGTCTTGTCCCAGGGAACATACTGTTTTCTGTTTAAGAAAGAAATATCTGGAATTCTAAAGAAATAATAACAATAATAAAAAGTATCAAAAATTTTTGGCAGTAAGAACATGCTCTCGCCTAAATTTCATGCAAATCAGTCACCAGCTGTTGTCAAATGAAGCCCTCCGAAGTGAGTGGAGAACAGTTTCAGGAGGATCTGCGTTTCCATTGGCAGAAATCTCAGGGAGAACACTAAGTGTCTGAAAGACCACCAAGACCTTTGAGGCAGAATTCCAGCTCCGAGCCCTGCAGGAGAAGGCAAAACTGCTGTGTGCCAAGACAGATTTACTCCAAGATTTATCAGTATCAAGAACACAGAACCTATTTCAGTGGGTTCTTCCAAAAACATGCTTCTCAGTCATTGAAGGTGACAAATGACACCATGAAATGAATTTGTCAAAACATACAGCACCTTATCAGCAAGTTTTCTTTATAAAAACACTAAAAAACAAATACTAGAATTTAATCTGCATTGAAGTAAAGCTATTATCTGGCAATTCATCATGTTTAAGACTTCATATCATAAACCATATTGCAAAAAATCCCTCAAACTGATTTGTATCCATATAGTTCTAACAAATTGGCTTAGTACCTCCAATTACCCTAATAACTCTTCCTTGCTAAAGAAAATATATACTTATATCAACATAAAAGTGATTATATATATATATATATATATATATATATAAAAATATATATATATATATATATGTATGCAATTAAGCCAAGTAAAGTCAGGCAGAACAATAGATTTTTATGGGTCTTCCAAAGGTTGAGAACACAACTTCAATATGATTAATAATGCAATTTACAAACCTTATATTTTAAAAGTTAGAGATTTTAGTATCTTCTGTGAGTCACTTTCAGAATTAAGGAATTTATCCTAAAAGTTATCATCTAATAGAGAAGATTATGTTTATCTTCTGGATGTAAGAAAGGATGTCACTGTAAATACTTCAATAGTGTATTAATTAAATTTATTGTGATACATCATCAAGAGTATAGGCAATAAAAACAAATAGAATTTTAGACCAAGCTAAAATCCTTATTCATTTAAAAAGAAACAATTAAAAAGCAGCCTATAAAGTGAGAAAAACCTTTGCAAACCATATACCAATGTAAGGCTAGCTTCCAAAGTAGGTAAAGAACACCTGTAATTTTGGAAATGACCAAAAATAGTGAAAAAATTCAGTGTTATTCAACATCAAGGAAATGTAACCCAGAGAAAAGCAAATGTATCAGAATGGTAACTTCCAAAGCTTGTCGTTTTCTGTGCTGTGTTTGATACTGTTGATGATACTTACTGTTTTATGTCAACTGAGGTGATGTGATTGCTCTATTAAGTACCTTCCGTGGTATGCTAGAACTGAGATCACTTAAGGGCCATTACAGATCCAAGGACAACCCAAGAAGTAGCCAACTCCTACGGGTTTCAAATGTGAAGAAGGAAGAGATTTGCATAAGCATTGCCCAGACAGCAGGCCAGGCATTAAACCAAAAGCATCAGCAACAACAAAAAGATAGTAATAAAAAAATTCAAGAACCCAGACACAAAGATCATCACCACAGGGAAATCAGGGAAACTTGGAATAAGACACACTGAAGCTCAAACACCAGGACTCTGAGCTGAAGACAAAAGAGGACCTAGTAACATGAAAATCAGAAACTTCTCAGATGAAAACATAGTGTCCATAGTGGAAGATAGGATTAATAACACTAAATAAGAGATTAGAAGCATGATGGAATCTCAGATTATGAAAGTAATGATATCTGTTAAACAGATCCAAACATATTTCCAGGAGATGAAAAACTTCAGTGAAAGTTTGTGAAACAGGATGAATGAGTGAATGTGAAGACTGGAACATCAGACATACAAGACAGAATTGCAGCCAGTGAACAGAAGAGGAATAATTTATGGAAAATAGCAAGGGACCACAATAAATCAATCCAGCAGTTGCTAGATGATGCAAGAAAAAATAACCTAAGACTAATTGGAGTAAGTGAAGAAACAGGAGATAGTGCAATATTATCACTCTCATCACTAATGAACTGCAAGTCTAAGGGCAGTTCCTGGAGAGTGAGAGCCTCTAAACTCTGTCTCTGCTTATCCAGCTGAGGGTAGATACCAATGAATGGGATTAAAGGAATACTGAAATGCCATCCAGTGGTCATTACATTGTGCAGCTTCAGGCACCTGGAGGGGATTTTTGTTGAGATGTGAGTTCCAAAGGGTTTGAACAGCTTCACTCCTGTGGCCTTAAAGTTTGCAGCTAGTACAGCTTCTCTTTCTTGGGGTGGATCCATTTCTTGTTTGTGGTTTTCCTCAGCAGATCCTATGATTCTAGCATCTTCAACTTTCTGGGTCTTTAGACTTCCAACTTCATTCTCCTACCTTCTTGTGCTGTCCTTTCCAGGGTACAATACCTGTCTCTCAGGCCCTCATGAACTCTGAGTGGAAACTTTTATGACTTAAGAATCTGCTAAGCAATGTTCAAGTCAGACAAGAATTCAGACAGTTAACATGTAGGACAGTCCTCAGTCCTTGTTCCTCCTCCTCCCAGCAAGATGGGACTCTCCACGCTGAAAGTGGTGAATCACACATAGGACTGTACCCACTTGGCTTCTCTTCCCACTCCATGTTCCTCATCTCCTTAATTGTGATGTACTTCCTGACATCATTCCCTGAAAAATCCTCTATTTTATTTGAATCACTTACTCAAGGTGTGCTTTGACAGAAACTAACCCCAGCCATTTTCTCTCTTATTAATTCTACTAAAGCTAATTAACAGTCAACCAATTTGTTAAGTTTTATAACATTTTTACTGTCCATTTTTGCTTAAATAATAATAATAAAAGTACTTTTATTTGTATATGTAGGGCATATATTTGAATGCTTTTTCTTTCTTACTTTCATAGGAGGGGTTTGTGAAAGATAGATAACTGAAATAATTTCATTTGGCTTTCTTTATCTCCCATGGCCCAGTGTACCATGGCCTTACACTTCTGCACATTCATCAGATAGGAAGTTCTACTTACTGCTGCCCAGGGGGACTTAATGTATTTTGAAAAACATGTGGTTCTGGTTCATAAGAGTTACTCAAGTACATGCGGAGTCACACAGTGTTAGAGAATAATAGAATAGGAAAGGAAATTTGTTTAATTCCTTCATTACTGTTGAGAAAATGAAATAAACAGATGGAAAGTTTCTTACTCCTATCTGTCCAACAGATTATTTTCATTGCCTTCACTAGACTGAGATAGAAAATGACTTTTCCTTTTCACAGCTTGACAGTTTATTATTTACATGGAGAAACTCAGTTCTGGAGAACGTCTGGAGCAGTTAAACAGTTGACAGAAACATATTTAAATTAAGTTTGAAAGTGTTTCTGGGACCTTTGGAGGAATGATTTTGCTGTACGTCATATGCAGACGTGTTAGTAAGTGGCTGTTCACTGGTTAATGTCCTGGTCAAACATAAACACGTGTGATGAGAAAGAGCATGAGAAATACAGTCCCATCAAGAGCGAAGGGTGAAGGGTGGTCAGGAGGCTATAATCTCAAGACTGTTCATCACAGAGTCTAGGTTCACAGCTGCTATGATACATAGCACATGACACCTGTGAAGCTTGACACTTGGGGAACTGAAACGGGTCTTTCAGTTTTTGTAAATATAGTATACATTTGTATTAAAATACAGGAAAAAATCAGTGTGTTCTAAAACACATGTACAGGATATTGGCATGAGGAAGAATCATGAGGTGATTTCTAAGTAGTGTGGATCATTGCTATAAATGAAATTTTCAAAATGAGTGAAGTAATAAGTATTGAGAAAGAGTATTTATGAAAAAAGTCTGAATTCCATCTTTCTAAATATATACCTGCCCCAAATAATTTCCTGGATTTTATATTTCATGGCAAGCATGAAATGCCATCTCCTTTACTGTGTATTTGCACAGAGGGAGGAAAGTCCTAATATTTTCCTATGATTTTGTGTACCAGCTTCCAACAATAGATAAACAGAGAGAAAGAGACGTCCTTCCAGCCTAAACGCAGTGACTAGAATTTTACTTGGGAACTGGATAAATATTGACCTTGTAGACTTACTCTACTTTAATTCTGAGCACAAAAGCAAACGAATTATGTTGTCATGGATACTGAGTATGGCATCCTGCTCCCTTATTCATGTTTTATCATCTCATGTAATCCTCCCGGCAAGCCTGGAGTAGGTGTCACTCTCCTGATTATGGGGATATGAGACCTGAGGCATTGATTTAAATTATAGAAGTACTCAACCCGTGACATGCCCTGGACTTGATCCCTTGATTTTCTGACACGCAAAGTCATGCTCTGCTGTTAATCCAGGTGTCTGAGATGTGCTGACTTTATGCACACAAATAAATCGATGATACATTAATAGGCATTAATAGGGAGGTTAGGTAGCTGTCATGTCATGGGAGCAGTGACACTTAAAATGGTAAGAGCACATCCTTCTGAATGACACAGAGGGTATTTAAGATGTTGAACTACTGTGAAAAAAATTAAGAGAAAAATAAGTGCACAGATCTCTAGTAATCAGAGAATTATGTATTTTTTTACCTCCAGAATAGCATTAAGATCTTTTGATTCTACCTTTTTCTTTAACAGAGAAGGAAAATGCTGCCCTGTAAGTCAAATGCTATGCTTAACACAGCAAAACAGGGAAATCAAATCTCAGGAGGCCTAATTACATCTGGGCTCCTTGGCTACTACTCCATTAACTGTGTTCATCTCCATTTTCAGAATCTGAGACAGTGAGCAGGGGCTGTTTTCTGCCAAGGCTCATTTGCTGGCTTTTCGTGTTCCCTGGGGGAAGGGCGTCGGGGACATAATGGCATCCTCAGCACAGGAGCTAGGGACAGGAGTGTGGAGGATGGGGGCTGGGAGGCAAATAGAGGCAGGAGGCAAAGATGGACCGCTTATTGATTCCCCTTTCCTTTGGCTATGAAGTCATCTTTAATGAGGGAGTGCGTCATAAATGCCAGGCTGGGCCTGACAACTTAGGAAGCAACCGTGAACAGTGCACAGTTATGTCGGCATGTGAGCCTTTGTAGTCTGGAAACTTCAACATACTCACATATTTTACTAAATTCTACAGATAAATATAGCCATGCTATAGTTCTTTCTAACATTAATAGTCACTTGAAGGAGATAAGAAGTCTGTTATTTTCTCTTTGTTGAAGGAATGGAGCTAAGGGTCCTATTTTTGATTGGTGCAGGTGAGAATTCCTGATCAGCCAATGAGGGTGTCTCTTTTTTCCTAAGGCTTAATTCTGAACATATCCTAGGAGAGACCAGGCTTTGCCTGTGGCTGTTGATGCGGACATGGGTACAGCAGACCACATGGGATCTTAGCAGTTCACGTGACTTGGTAGGGACATTTCATGTCTGAGCCAATGCAGGGTGGGAATATAAACAATATACATCTCCCAGTGTTTGATAGTTGTATGAATAAGGGTAAGCCTGCATTCACCATAATGAGAATATACATAAGCCTGGCTTTAAAAATGCAACATAAATGACCACTACAGCCAAACTTGAGCAGTAAATAAAGTGAATTCTACAATTTTTAATTACTTTTTGAAACTGCACTTTAGCCTCAAGTTCAATTGCAGGACTCTCTCCTATTCTAAGAGTAGCACTAACTAAAAACCCATGAATCTGGTTCTTTAATCCTTTGACCCCCAAATTACTTGAGAAATATTGTGTATTAATTCCTGTGCTTTCTTCAGGTCCCTTAGTGCCTCGCTGCACTTTCTCCATGTGACTATAGAGCTTCTGTTTACCTTGAGTGTCCTGGAAATCACTAATGCTCAAGTTCAGTGTCTGTGATAAAATCCTTCCATTATTTTGTAGAACTGATGCACTTGCTGTTCAATCCTTCAAACTCTCCCTTTTGGATTTCCATAAACATTTGGGTCTTCTTTTGTTTTCCTGGGTTTTCTTCTTCATTTTCTTCATTTCATGTTTATGTTTTCTTTAAATATATTTGAAGTTCTTCTCGTCATTACACTGGCTCCCTCTCTATTTGAACAGTTCCCAGACAATCTTTAGTTGACATTGACATGAGATCTGGATATTCTAAGAACTTGCCAGCTTGTCTCACTAGCCAAGAAACTTCCCTGGTGAGTCCCATTCATATATTCCTTTACATATCTATAGCAAACGTGGGGGTGGGGGTGACCAGCTCATCTCTTTTTGTGGGTGTGTGGTACCAGGGATCAAACTCAGGCCCTTGTGCTTCCAGGGTTGATGTGGTATCACTTGTCTCCAGCTCATGTTGAAATGTGGCAAGTAAGTGGATCACTGAACTTACTTGAGAATAAAGCATAACTTCTCTTTTGCATCATCCTCCCATATGCTCATTGTATATGCGAATCCACTGTCCTAATAAACTTTGTCTCCTATTTCTCTCAGCTCTTATCACTTTTTCCATTGTCTTTTTACATCATCTCTTGACAAGCTTCTAATCACTGTTACAGATTTCCACTAAGTATTTTTTTCTGAAATGTAAGTCTATGTAGTTCATTACTTAATATATACTGATTCTTTTTATTTTATACAGGATAAAGTTTTCAACATAAATCCAGAGGCTTTTCACAGTCTACCCTCCCCATCTTAATTGAAATGTATTTAAAAGGTCAAGTAAAATGCAATAGTCTTTGATTTAAACTTCATATCTGTCTACCTGTGTGAACAGCTTCATTAAGATATAGACTAGTTGCCCAGTGTAAACCACCAATAAATAAAGTCCCTTGGGCCTTTTAAAGATGAGACAGTTGCAGATGTATCTTTTATCCTGACTTCAATCATAAGTTAGTTTTGTTTCCTCTTATATTTAACAATTATAATATATACTGTTGCATTTGCTTCCATTCATTAGATTTTTAAAACAGTTTTTACTGCATGTATGGATACCTGTTCATCCTGAGAATGGAGAAAAGTCTTATTAAAATGTTTGCTAAGGTAACAATCTTCTGAGATGTATTCACAGTAATCAAATCATGATTTCTTTGCCTAATGGTTTGTTTCTTTTACTTTCACTCATAAGGTCAAGATTTTTAAAGTTGTCATGTGTTTCTGACATTTACAATAAGACCTAATCAAGTTGGAAAGACAGATCTTTGTTGCTCCCAACTTACACAAGACACATATGACCAATATTACCAGCCAAAACTATCACCAACTCGAGATGCTTGTCTACTCCCAGTATTTGTTCTCAAAAACACATTCTGACTTGGAGGGTGGAACTGGTAAGAGGAAAGGACAGAGGTTCCTACTCAGTAAATGCCCAGAGTGAATCTGTTAGTTGATGGACAAACTGGGAGGCAAATAATTTTAACCAAGAGGCATACACAAATTTATTTGAATGATTGCTTCTTTGCTGATGACAACTAAAATACATACATACATGAGCCTCTGTTTAATTTCTTGGCTGCTGACAAAAATACTGTATGTATTTACCTGCTAGTTTAGAGCAGGGAGAGAGAGTAGAGCAGAGGAGAGAGTAGAATAATAGGAGAACAGAAAATGAGAATACAAAATTTGTCACTGGAATATTTTCAGGAAATAAGGTCTCTGAAAAATGAGGAGGGAAATAGAAGAGGATGGCTGAGAAACAGCAGCAATCAGAGGTCTGCAATTCAAACTGGACTTGAGCTTGACCTTACTTTCTTGGGTAAACCATTTGTCTTCCAATTTTTCTGTATATAAAATAAGTTTAATAATGGCACAGCCTACATTGCCTTGTTCTGAGGTTGAAATGGATGGTAGCTGTGGAAATGCTGCAGAAACAGTGCATTCTATTTACACTGAGCTGTTTATCAAACATAAACAGGAATTTTTATGAAAATATAACAGAACTTTTATTAATGGTTCAGTCCACTCCAAGAATATTTTCCTCCTGATGACATTAGAGTGAAAAGTCACAATACCAATATGATAGGAATCTAGTTGTATCCAAAATGTGCAGCACAACATTTTACATGCCTTTGCATAGGGAGATTTTCTCTAAAATTCCTCAAGGCTGGTTTGTAAGAAGCATCATAGTGGTGGAGGAAATATGAGGAGCAAATAGATATTTAAAACCACATCAATCTCTTGATGATAAAACATATTGATATAAGGTAAACTTTATACTTTTGATGAGAAAATGGCGCTATAGATGCTGCAGGAAGTGATAGATAAATTAAGAAAATTTATTTTAGCATGTGAATAGTCCTTACTCACCTGTCCAATATTTTTCATTTGAGCACACGATCAGAAAGAGATGAATTAGAATTATTACTCAAGCCTGTAAATAACACCGTGTGGCCAGGCCTTCTTTGTAGTTGCAGATTTCATTAGGAGTTTCACCATGTTTCTTCATGATCTCCACCCATATGAGTGCAAAAATAAAAAAGCAAAGATTCTTACAGTCTATTTCATACAGCTGGTTTCAGCAGATATTATCATCTCCAGCTCAGAGGAAAACTGAACTCAAGAGGGGAAGTTCTTTTATGATCTTTTGTCTTTTTAATTCTCGTGCAGGTGAAGCTGGGGAATTCCTGGCAGCACATCCGCCGTGATTGTCCGACTGAGTTTTAAATAACTCCAGTGATCGGCTCTTTCTATTGCTTCTGGGAACATGTTCTGTCATGTAATACAGCCAAGTTTTAGGAAGTTCTTTTTGATATAATGTCCCTGGGCTCCATTTATGAGAAAATTTCCTCTGCACGGTTTTATGTCCATAAAGAAATCAATGGGAATACAAGAGAGAAAAAAATGCCTCGGAGATAGACATGGTGAGGGGCGGTGGGGTGGAGAACACAGACCTGCTAATGCCCCTGGGGGAGAAAGAAAATGAGAAGAGGTAGGTAAGAACCAGCTGGAAAGAACAATAGGCATGTGAATGAATCTGATGAAATAGCACTGTGGGTGAAATGAATGGGAATTTTTTTGCATAATTCCTCACACTTTCTGGTCTGAGATGAATGCTCTGATATTAGTAATATCTACACATTTTAAAATGTTCACTTTGTTCATTTCCCATGACTATATATACCCTCTTGAAAAGTTCATTCCATCTCAGTCAGTAAGCAAAGAGTGCTAAGTACCTATGAAGGCATTTTGGAGAGGAGTTTGCAAAACATCTTTACGATCCCGTGAACACACTATTTGCATCTCCATGACTGTTTTGTTTGAATGTTGGATTCTCATAATTTTTTTTTTTTTTTTTTTT